>JAOEHV020096000.1:0-15551 GCA_025447995.2 Isaurus tuberculatus
CTTCGTCAAAGTGTCTCAAACGATGCTCTGACGAAGGGCTCACGCTCGAAACGTCAGCTTCTTCATCTTTACGGCGATGATAATTTATTATCAATGTTATTTCATAGTTGTTTTCCAAAGGCCTTTCCATCAGATGTCAAATTTTACTTATCTAAAAATGCTTATCGCTTTCTCATTATCCGCACGGATATTCTTTCATTGGATTTCAGAAAACGGTTAGAATCAGTTAATATTATAAATTTACTGGATAAGGAGTCAGAGGTAATAACGAGGTTAATATAGCAAAAAGAACAAATAATTATAATGAACAGGGAAAATGTTTAATGTGAGTATCGTATGACAATTCCATAAAAACTATAAAGTTATACAAAAAAAAAGCAAATTTTAACCCGACGAAGGACTTAAGTCAGAAAAGAAGCAAACTAACTTTTTTTTTCTTAAGTGTAAAAACTTTAAAGGAATATTTTAGGTCGTTTAGTTTTGGAATTTTCTTGCAAAACAACTCAACCTTTTAAAAAAATGTTGTAGCAAAAACCCGTGTACAATTTTCTGTACGTTGGATCCGGGTCGGACCAAGTCAACCAAAAATAATAATAAAAAAAGTATAAGAAAAGTTGACAAACAACGATGATAAATTAAACCTTTTAAGGTGGCGTCTGTTAGTTTCCACAAAAATTAAATTTTACATATTTTTGCTTGGCGGCCTCAGCTTCTCATCTAATACAAATTCAGTTTTCCTGATAAAAGCATGACATGTATGGCTTTCATGCATATTTCAATTACGGAGAAACTGTTTTGACAAGTACGACAAAACAGCGTCGTTTCGTTGGCACCTTTTTCGTTAAAGTGACTTTAACGTAAAAGTAAACTATCGACAAGACTCACTAAAAATTAAAATTTCGTTTATTTTTTAACATTTTATGTACAGATTAAAGCATTACTTTCTATGTTTTCTTTTTGTATTCGATAACTGTGTTTTTCAATAATATATTGCTAATCAACTCTGTACTCTCGTCAATAAACCGGGTAGTAGGCTTCACGCTAAGATAGCTAGGACACCAAATCAAACAGTATTATTAAAAAAACATCAGTATAATTAAAAAAAACGCGTGTTTTTTAACTTTTTTCTCAGTGCAATAACAGCGCGATGCAAAAATGACACAAAGAACCTTCCTTTGGCCAAATACAGTCATTTGGGGGACGTTGGGTCAACTTTTTTTGGGGTCGGATCTTTGTCGTAATGGATTAGTCCATGCGTTTGGTAGGATTTTGGGGACGTTGGGTCACCTTCTTTTTTTAGTCCGATCGATGAGGTAAGTTGTTAGTCCATGGTTTAGGTCGAATTTTGGGTTATTTTGAGGATTTTGTGTCAATTTTTTTTGGGTCGGATCTTTGAGGTAAGGATTCAGCCATGGTTTTGGTCGGATTTTGGATAAGTTGGGTAAAGTTTTTTTTGGTCTGATTTTTGAGGTAGGGGTTTAGTCCATGGTTTTGGTCGGTTTTTGGGTTATTTTGGGGATGTTGGGTCAACTTTTTTTTTGTTCGCATATTTGAGGTAAAGGGTTAGTCCATGGTTTTGGTCGGATTTTGGGTCATTTTGGGGATGTCGGGTCAACATTTTTTTTTGGTCGAATATTTGAGGTAAGGGGTTAGTCCATGGTTTTGGTCGGATTTTGGGATGTTGGGTCAACTTTTTTTTTGGTCGGATATTTGAGGTAAGGGGTTAGTCGAAGGTTTTGGTCGTACAACCAACCCGAGGTAACCTAAGGATTCCCTTGATTTTATTTTGACTTGTTTCGAAATGAACTAAAATAAACCTGACTTTAATATTTCGTGATACGAGCAAAAAATTTCAAAGTTATGTCAGAGTTTATCAAAAACTTCGAGTAGTTTCTAATTGTACAACAATTTATATGCGACAAATCAACTTTGATTTTTACAATTTATGTTAATTACGAAATAATCAAAGTGGTTTTGTATGTAACCTTAGTATTTATGAAAGAAATTTAAAGCATAAATTTGACCTCCTCGTTTAACAACACATACCCAGAGACCTTTAAAAGGTACTTTTTCAAGTAGAATCTTACTTGATCTCGACTCAGTCAATCTTCTAAGTAAACTAGACAATTATGGATTTAGCGGTGTTGCAAAAGAATGGTTCAATTTTTATTTAATTTACAGGAAAAGAAGCAGTTTGTTGCTCTAGGTAATCTTGATCTAGAGGCTTTACGAACTTTAAATGTATTTTAATGACTTGTCGACCATTCTAAACTACTCTTATTCCACAATTACATATTCTATGGCACAAAAAAAATGTATGGACTATGACCAAACTAAATCGGTAATTACCTCTAGGCCTACTCTGGGATCCAAAGTCGCCCTTACTTTGGGCGACTTAAGGCGTCTTAAGGCGACTTAAGGAGAAAACTGCCAAAACAAACACAACTTTGTGCGACTCAAGGTAACTTTGGGCAACGTTTTGCCACTTTAGGCGACTTTGGATCCCAGATTAGGCCTTAGCTGTTATCAATAACTGGCAATGCTCCTTTCTTTGTCAAAAACAGTCTAGGATTATGTTTCATTTCCCCCGTAGCTTTTGTACGGGGACTCATTTGTTATTTATATTGAAATAACCCCATCCTCGTATAACGGCATGAAATTGATTGTTATAAAAAAACAAAGGAGACAAAACGAATTTTCAATTGGTTTTATTTGTACTTTTAATGTGCTAAAAACTAGGACAGCCATGTCACGACGCTTCTTTTACATATCCTCGGACTCTTTTCCTGAAAAAAGGGAAATAGACATAGATATCAAAATTAAGGTACAAATAACCACAGTATGATTTTGATAACTTATATATGTGTATATAGTTAACAACTATTCCACGAACGCGCGTTGGATATGAGGTGATAGATAGCCGACGAGGCGCGAAACGCCGAGTTGGCTATTTTCACCTCATATCCAACAAGACGTGAGTGGAATAATTGTTTTATTAAAAACAAACCGGCCACTGGATATATGAGTCAAACCTATTGTTACATTTGTCTTTTATATTTTTAAATATTTATGTAATATGCGTTCAAATTAGTATCTTAAGCCTATTGTTACTCTTGTCTTTTGTATTTCTAAATATTTATGTAAATCTTCTAAGGCAAGTTAGTATAAATTAGATGCGTATCTAGAGCATGTATTTTTTAGCTTTTTAAGTTTTAAATTTTTAACTGATGAAGGGCGAAACCCGAAACGTTTTAAATTTTTAATAACAGCCAACGAGTTGTACTTTCCAGATTTTATATATATACAAATAATTATAAGAACATACTTCAAGGATCAAGGAGAGTCGCTGTAGGGAATTGTTTCCCTCAATATTGTTGGGCCGCGTGTTACAGGACGTCCATAATCGATCGCCCAGGATGGTTTGGGATCTCCTTTATAGCCAATCAAAGCATAAGTACTATGGCGTCCCAATCCAGGGCTTTTAGCACCAAGAGACCGCAAAAGAAAGTAGCCAGGAACCCCATAATGATCCCATGCGTTGTCTTCGACTGCCACCAATACTATTTGACTAAAAAGGTAAAGGAAGAGCAAAAAATTAGAAGACAAATTGGTGTATGAGAGATCTAACTTGAAGAATGTATAAAATCTGAAATGATGGTATGGTTAACACAAAGAGAAGAGGAGTTACAATAAGAAAGAAAAAGAAAGGAACACACCAGATCAGCCAAAAACGGTTTGGAATAGAACAAATGGAATGGAACAGAATAGACATAACAGAATAGTACGGAAAAAGGAAATGAGAGAAGAAGAGAAAGAAGAATACTGAACAAAAAAAAAGAAAGAGAACTGAAGAAAAGACAAGGGAACTTACTTATTCAAGACAACATTGTTAATAAAGGTTTTCATTTCGTCGACAGCTGTCGCAGAATCTGCCGTGTTGAAAGATGCTGATCTCACAAATTGGCCTTAAAATTGAAAAAAATATTATATTGTTTTAAAGTCTGTGGATTGAAAAATATTGCAAGTATTGCATGATTATTTCAATAATAATTATGATTATGATATTATAATACTACTTATAATAATAAGCGTTTTAGTCGGTTTAACCATAACGTTACACACCAAATGCCATCTGTAAAAAATAATAGCAATAAGATAATGAAAATATAAAGCTATTAATTATAAAAAGAAACTACTAAATTAACCACTGGTATATTCTTACAAAATTATAACGTAACGTAAAGGAGAACTGAACATTAACCCTATTCAGACTGGGGCTTTTTTGGAGTTCCTATGTGTGTGTGGGGGGGGGGGGGGGGAGGGGATCATGAAGCAAAGGGCAAAAAAAAGAAAAGGAAAGGAAAAAGGCAGGAAAAACTAGTATTGGTCTTAATTGCTTATCTATTTTCTTTTTTAAGGTGCCATTTAGCAAATAAAAAAGATTATATGAACAGTTTCTTCTACAAAATTTAGACCCATGCAACCTTTCAACTCACCGTTTCTTCCAAGTACAACAACGTCAAGTCCTTTGCCATGAATGGAGCGATCAACTCCATTAACCCGGATAAAAGCCCACCCACATCCGGGCCCTTGCTTTACTTTGTCCCTACATCCTTCACTGCGTATCTCAATCTTTATTCCTATTTTGGAAAATAAGGTAGCAGTTTCTCTTTTTCTTCTAAGCAGTAAACTTACACTGAGAACTACTAACATGTTATATGTTATATGTTATAATGAGAAAACATACGTGAAATTGGACATTCATTGCAACTTTTGTGCGAAGAGAAAGCCGAGGCAAGTTTTGGCGGAAACTTAGGTCGCAGAAACGTTCAACACTAGGTAGAGCCGGGGAATATATTAAGACGCTAGAAGCTAATCCATTCACGCAGCCTATAGCTATATGAAATTCATAATTCCTTAATATGTTTAAATATAGCGTCTTGACGTCGGTACTGACCGTATTTTTAGAAATAACGACAAAATTTTGGTCATTAAACCCAAGGATAAAACTCTGTACCTCATGTGGTATTGAAATAAAAATTATTTATAATTTTTCAAAATTTTCAACTTCTTTTCAAGTGGTCTATAATTTTTCCCATTAAAATTTACTTGACATAAAGTCTAAACATAACTTCAAGCAGGACCAGTATTAAAGGAAAGGCATTAATCAGCAAATTAAACGTTTTAATTTTATGAAAAATAAACTTTTTTCACCTTTCATGACAGGAAAAGAGAAACTAATTTTTTTTGGATGTATGCAAGCTGTCAATTAGTTTGTCAATTGTCTTTGCTTTTCAAGTACCATTTGAAAGTTTTCCTTATAATTTTGCTCTAGTTTCTTTGAAACTGTTTTAACCAGTCGCTTTCAATTACTCATTTTATTCACCTGCAAGACTGAAAACGGCTAGGTTTGTTTTTAAAACACGCCAGTATGTGAATTGATTTTCAGAGACATCATGCTGTGATTAAAAACACGTCATGGTGTATTACATTACACACCTTAACAAAACACACCTTTTTGAAAACCTGTTGTAGTAGCATTCCTGAGATGAATCTTTGCTAGTGCTCGAGGTGTGTCACATTGCAAAAAGATATGCTACACAGGGACACGCCTTTTAAAGTAAACACGCCTTTGAATTGACTTCAAGGTGTATTGGAAAACGCCTTAATTTTAGAGCGGAGGGGTTGGCAGAGTGGTAAGATTTCTGCCTCCCAACCCTAAGGTCCCTGTTTCAACCCCAACACAGCCTGGTCGAGGGCTGAACATTTGCTTGACAATTTCTTTTCCGCTAAAACTTACTCAGCTTTCCATCTTTCCGTGGTAGGTAAATAAGTACCAGCATACATTGATCGCATTAAAGCGGCTGCCAGAGGCGCCTATATGTGCTTTCGGTCCGCTGGGGGTTAACTGATTATTGTAATGGCCTTTGAGCATATCCATATGAAAAAGGCGCAATATAAATGTATCACTTTACTTTTTTTTACGTTTTTTATTTAATATTTTGAAGACACTTCTAAAAAAAACATTCCTCGAGAAATACGCGTATAGAAGTCTGTCAAGTTTCTGGATTATTTTACGGTAACCTTGCCTTTCATTCTACTTTGTACTTTTATTGAAATCTTACCTTCATGCAAAAACATTTCGTTAAAAGTCCTAGAAGTGAGGCGGTTTTGTAGATTGGGAAAAATTTAGAGAGTTACCTGAATTTCGAGTACCATTAGCAGGGATTGCAACAAAACTTGCCCTGAAACCCATTGATTGTCTTAAACTATCCGACTGAAACGTTATGTACATGCTCCTGCCATCAGAGTTGAGAATCCTTGGTTTCGTTCTACCACAATATTGACCTATCCAGGGGGAATCACTGCTGGGTCCGTCAAGTATTTCCACTCTGTCAAACATGCAGTAATCATCTATCTTGAATGTATCAAACCTCAGTTGAACACGGAATCCTTCTGGAACAGTTATTTTCCAAGAACAGTTGGCATTTGTTTCATAATCGAGGGGATAATTTGGAGAGAAAAATGACCCACTGGTACCCTCAATTTCAAGAGGAGCTCCATCGCAAGCTATGAAGAGAGAAATAACAATGTAAGGGTGAATAAATAAACGTATATGGCTCGCCTTAAAAAAGCCTTGCTGGGCACTTCAAAAGCTGGTTGATCCTCACTCAGAGTAAAGCAGAAAAACAAAATGTAATTTCGTTGCAAGGAAAGGGTTAAGGTGTTTGCTAAAAATTTTTAATTCAGATTTTTAAAGAAAACGATTATTTCAAACTCCAAATTCAAGCTCGTTAGGAAGAATAACTACTTCAGTGAAGTATATTTGAAAGAAAAGAAGTTGTTTTGATTTTAAAGGTAAGTTAACCAGTTTATTTAATTTTGTGTAAAGTTTAATTGTTAACGGTTGCAAACAAATGAAAGAGATCTAGATTATATTAATTAAAGAGGTTATATATATTTTAAAACAGATATGGAATATATATGAATTTATACCTGGCGATGGAGAAGGCGCAACTTCAGCAGCTGTTTGAAAAAAAAGAAATTGTGCAGATAAGTATGCACCTAAAACATTGTACTTAAAGATCGAGAAAAGAGTAGAAACAACAACAAAAAATATCATTATAGCTTTGTACAGTAAAACTTTTACAAAGATCGTATAGCAAAACTGCTCATTCCATGTCAAATGTCAGGTTATTTTAATGAAAAAGTCACTTTAAAATTAAGGGCAGTTTTGCCTTAACTTACCCGACTTTAAAGTAGCAACTAAAATAATACACCACCACATCTTTTCTTGCGTTGACAAATGGTTGGTATATTTCTCCAAAACTTATAGCCTATATAGAGTCTTCGAATAATTAATTCATTTTCACTTCAGTTGGTTCTTGCAGTTTCTTTAGGTGAACCAGCGTGAATACTTGCAAAATGTGTTTTACATTAAAATGGCAAGCCCCCAAATAATTCATTAACTGACAAACTTTTTTACATGGTTGCTTTTTAGAAATTAAATGTTTTATGTTTTATATAAATGAATACGAGATTAATAATTTTCTCTCTATACTCAAACAGTTGCTCTTAATCGTTTTTTTTTAAATATTATTATTACATTTTGATATTAATCTATCTGCGTTAGAAACTGTAATATATTGGGGTCATATATATGATGTTTTTTTTTTTCAAAACTTTTAATTTCATTATTGTGAAATATTTGAGGGACACATGTCAGCTTTCTATTCTACCTACAGCGATGATTAACCACATCTCAACCTATAAAGTCGGTTAATTTAAACATAAACTTTAAAAAAAAACCTCAATTGAGAAATTTTGTAAAGGACATCATTAATCATTGATAATTTTAATAAACATAACAATGCTTTATAAAACACAAGAGGATTAAAGCTTCCTGAATTTATACCACCAATCAGTTGTCAATTGCTTTAATTTGTTGTTTATGTAAAATTGAAAGACTTTATTACTTTACTGTAGTATCTGTATAACTGTTTTACGTAATCGCTTTCACTCCTTTTCATTTATTTTTGCCACTGAACTCTTTCATGCTGTTCTTGTAGTTTATTAACCCGTTGAAAAAAAATGTTTATTCAACGGTGAAGCTAGCAACTCATGCAGTGTTCACGTTGATTGAGAACAACTTATGATGCAAAACAGAAAGTGGTTTAACTCTGAAAATGACCTTTTAGCTCAAAAAGATTTAGTTTAACAACACACAGTTTTATCAACTTATACTTTAAATTTATTAAAAATGGAATAAACGGCTTAATATCCAAAACGTTTAACGTAACTGCAATAATAGATGATTTATATTCGGATTTTAAAATAATCAAATATTTAAAAAATTCTGAAGAAATAATGTTCTTCTCCATACTAGGAATGTATAAGCTACTCAAGTAGAGATCAAAGAGCGTGACACAAATATTATTGGGTCGGTCCATACTTTATTTCACACTATGAATACAAAATGACATACTGCTGAACAAAACTGAATAACTACAAGCGATGACAAAAATTTTGACGAAGCCATTGAGTTGAGTCAGTGTGGCCAAAAAAAACCTACCAAAAACCATTAAACGGGAAAAAATAGGATAGGGAATCTGGGTCGAGCCAGGCACAACTTGTCCCCAGGCTGGACATCAAAAATAGGGAAATTACACGCCCATGGCCGTTAGATACTGCGAACAGATCGTCACTAGAATACTTAACGTATCTCATTTTTGTCTTTGAACACTTCCACCCTGCATGCTTATCGAGCAAGCCTCCTGTGAGATTTCTGCAAGAGCGATTCGAGACTGCGCCAGACTTAATACTATGAGTACCAAATATAGACGAATCCTCGACGAAAGGGGCAATATAATGTTTGAATTCTTCTCTCACTGTTGTATACGATACAGTCTTACAACTGTGAAAATATTCCTTGGAGCCAGATTAAACTATACTCCTTACTAACGGTAAAAGAAAATGACTGGAGGTTGGCAACAGGTTTATGAACTTCTCGCAGTAGTAGCTGCAAGGCATGTATTTTTACCTGACTCAGTTGCGCTTAGGAATAAAAACAGACATACGGTCTCACGAAATAACGACGACATCATGTTTTGTAGCTCATCCATGCGAAAAGACCCTCATATCCTACAAGGAGCACAAACAAGAAGCAAATTTGCTACTGCAGTGCTCAGCAATCTTTTGGACTAAGCTAAACGGCAATGCTTCCTTTGGCTGAAGATGACGTGCCAGGATCTTTCTCGCGCCTTCAATAGAGGATTTCACCAGCAGATGGTTGGAAGGGCATGCGTCCAATCCCGACACCTTGTGACCCCATCTGATACTGTAGTCCATGGATTCAATAACTGAAATCCCTGATCCGTTCTGCACAGCTCTGTCAAGAACAGTGTCACGTGAAGAGTATATTTAGCTGTGCTTTGAGTCTTGCCGCTTTGGTTTGAGAAACTTGAAATTGCATTAATAGTGTTAATGATAAAACCTAACCACTCACCGACCTGCATGGGTGACCACTGTGGCTTTTGCTCATTAACTACAAAACCCGAAGCGCGAAGGTCTTTCCTCTGAATCATGCTTACTGCTTGGGAAGAGCCTTTATCCGGTTGACTACCGATCCCGTCGTCAAGATAAACAAAACTATTAAGACCTATAATGCGTCAACGCTTAACTGACGCAAAATTTTTGTAAAACAAAAGCAAGCACTGCTGAGACCAAACGGTAGTACTCGAAAAGTGAAATATTTTGTGATATGGCCGAAACGCCAAGCAAAACCAAGAAACTGTTGGTGATTCCGATAAATACTAACATGGTGCTACCCGTATTTTAGATCCCAAGTAAAAAACCAATGACCCTGTTCAACGACCTAAGCCAAAGAACGAAGGTCTTCATACATAAACTTTGGTACAATTAGATACTGATTAATGTGTCTCAAATCTATGACAAAGCGGAGTTTCTTGCCATCAGCAACTGTCAGTAGATTTACACAGAAAGGGGGAGAACTATGCTCCTCGATACAACCATCTTTCAAAAGCTTTGTAATCGCTTACTGTACGAAATGGGGGTGTTCGAGGGATGATCTGTTGTTTTTCAAGAAACAGGTTGTGGGATACCGACCAAAAGGTAGTCTATAACCTTCATTAACAATATTTGAAACAAAATCGGGAGCCTGCAAAGTGGTGGCCCAAAACGCAGGCGATTCCTTTAATGTCCCCACAACACTGACATTTTCATTATTATGCACATTAAACTCACCAAACACGTAGGTAAGAACGCAATGTAAATTAAACTCAGCTTCACAGTCGGATTCTTCTAATTCTTCCGCGGCATTCACGCATAGTCAGCGGCGATACGAGGTTGATCTGGGCGGCTCTGCATTTTTCCTACAGGTTACGCTAAGGTGCCCAAATTCCCCGTACTAAAGGTGAAATACATGTATAAAAATATATATGTATACATATAAAGCAAGATAACAATCATTATTGTATGATATAAAGTAAGTAAGTCAACCGTACAGTAGTTCGTTTGAGACCGAAGTGAGTAATGAATTGATTTCCACTCAATTTATACCCTACGCAAATTATTTACTTGCAACCCGTTCATTGTATAAAGAATAATGAATAACATTCTAAGCGAAATGTGCAGAAATCAGTTATCTGCTAAACTGCTTACCGCAGTTAACTTCCGATTCTGCTCTATACTAGGAATGTAAGCTACTTAAGTAGACAAAAGTAGAGATCAAAGAACGAGACACAAATACTATAGAAGTTCTTGTAAATATTGGGTACGGTCTGAACGAACCATCCGAAGTGTATAACAAAGATTCTATAAACGTAGGAAAAACAACTTAACTTAAAACATGGGCCCAAACGCCTCCTGCTGATTTACTTTCGTCTTACAAACAAATTTGTCTAACCGAGCTCCTGCTCTTGACAGCGTTTTGGACAGTTGAGGCGTTTTCTTTAGCAAACGTTTTGGCAAAGTCTCCGAAGGCGATTTTCTATAATCATTGTAGTATTATCGGTTAAGAGACTGACGGAATTATTGACAATCCGCTGAATTGCAGCTTTTGGTACTTCGCCGAGCGATGAAGCATCGTGGTTCGTTTCATCGACATCGTTCATCTCGCGGTCGGGTAAGTGAACCGCACAGTAGTTCGTTTGAGACAGAAGTGAGTGTAATGAATTGAATTCCACTCAATTTATGCTCTATGCAAATTATTTACTTGCAACCCGTTCATTGTATAAAGAACAATGAACAACATTTTAAGCCAAACGTACAGAAATCAGTTATCTGCTAAACTGCGTACCGCAGATAACTTCCAATTAAATTGTTGCCAGTGAGCAAATTAAAGGATGGTCTAAATCGATGAAGAATTTCTATATAAACAGTCTTTCCTCTAAATATGATCAAAACAAGAGATAAAGCCAAGAGATAATTCTTTAAATCTTTTCCTTCAAAGATGTTGAAGCACTCAAGTGGTAAGAAGTCAAAGAATTAAGTCGATGCAGCAATCGTTAACTAAAGAGCTAAATAATTTTGTTTTTATTTTAAAGCCAATTTTTACACAATCAGTATTCGATCGTGCTCTCCTAATCTCTAGTGTGTAAAATCAAACTCCATTTGGTTTGTTTGTATGATTTGGATTGCAGTCACTAGTAGGTTCGTTTATGGATTTAGCATAATTTGACATATTTTTGACAAGTTTGATGCTTGGTAATTAGCAACTGGCCAATCAGAGAGTAGATAAACGAAACAGCTTCTGAACTCGGGTTTACTTGACGATCCTTTTTTTTTTTCTTTTTACGACCTGAAGCTGTTTTGTTTATCTACTCTCTAAGGGCCTTGTTAGGGGCTGTTTACATGGAGAAGGATAGCCCTACCAGTAGGGCTAGCCCCATCACTAGGGCGCCCCTGGTCTATTGTTTTTTGCTGTTGCGTTTACATGGAAGGTAGGGCTACCCCAGCACTAGGGTAGCCCTATCAGCCTGGTAGGGCTACCCTAGCAGTAGAGCTATCTTTTTGTTTGTTTAGTGTATGTAAACACTCGAGCTGGGGCTAGTCCCACTGGTGGGGTCAACTTTTGGCGGTCAAATTACTATGCACGTGACAACAATTTTTTTTAAAAATTTTTTTTAAACAATTTTTTTAAATAATTTTTTTTTAAACAATTTTTTTTAAAATAATTGTTTAAAAAAAATTGTTTAAAAAAAATTTATAAAAAAAATTTTAAAAAAAAATTGTTTAAAAAAAAATTATAAAAAAAATTTAAAAAAAGAATTGTTTAAAAAAAATTGCATGTCTCGTTACTTCCGGTCGTCCGGTCAACCCCAGGGCTGAACGACTTGCTTTTCAGCCCTACTGCTAGGGATAACACGCCTCATGTAAACACAAACTAGTTTCAACCCTTTTAGGGGGGCTAGCCCTACTAGTGGGGCTGGCCCTACTCCATGTAACAAGGCCCTAAATACACAAGTACATAATTAGATCAAGTCATCTGTAGCTTTTAAATCTATTTTTAAATAAATTTATCAATGTGGTGATGTAAACGTACGTATCTTCCTTCCTGGAAAAGAATGTACAAAATGTTCTGATGCAATTCCGTCTTAAATTTGTTTTTTGATAGCAGTCGACAATCTTGGGGAATACTGTTCCATATTCTAGCACTAATGTTCAGTTCTCGAGTGCCTAACGTAGAGATTACCAGCTGTTGACGATCGGGTGTTATAATGGTAAACTTTGAATGGAGATATTAGCAGGTGTCAAATTATTAAAAACATCATGCATCATTGTGCTAACAGCTTTAAAATAAAGCAGATTTATGGGAAGAATATTACAATGGTGAAACAAAGGGATTGCGTGAGATCTGAAAGGTGCAAAGTGAATTAATCGAAGAACTCGTTTTTTGCATGTTTAGAATTTTATTAAGATGGGTTTGAGCAGCTTGGCCCCACACTATTATACCATAGGTTAAAAACGGTTGTATAAGAGACTGATAAATGTTCACTAAAGTGCTCCATGGAACAAAGTGCCTTAATCTTGAAATTATACTTAGTGTTTTACTAACTTTAGAAGTAATGTAAGCAATATGTGTATTCCAAGTAAGATTTGAGTCAATAAAAATGCCAAGGTATTTAAAACAATCTTTTCTTTCTAATGAGACAAATGCATTTGAATTGTGGCCATATATTCTCAAATTTATTTCATAACTCAGCTGTTTTTGATACGGTTTGAAAATAACATAATTTGATTTCTTAACGTTAAGGGAAAGTTTATTTGCCATCAGCCAGTAACTCACATTACGTAGTTCTGCATTAACTGTGGTTTCAAGTGATCTGAGGTCGTTGTCAGCATATAATATGTTAGTATCATCCGCAAATAAATAAAAGTTAAATTTGTCCGAGGACTTATAGATATCATTTATATAAAGTAGAAACAACAATGGACCTAAAACAGATCCCTGTGGAACTCCACAGAGACTTTTTTCTTTTTTAGATATTCTGGAGCCCACTTGCGTAGTTTGATTTCGGTCATTCAAGTAAGAACGAAACCATTTATTAACAATTCCTCTTATTCCATAATGTTCAAGCTTATTTAACAAAATTGAATGGTCGACCGTGTCGAATGCTTTCTTTAAGTCAATAAATATACCACACGAGTAGAGTTTCTTGTCAATATTAAGTTGTATCTTATTAACGATGTCAATAAGTGCATGTTGTATGGAGTGTTTGTCTCGAAACCCATACTGAGAATGGAATAAGAGGTCATGTTTATCAATGACGAGAATACATAATTTTTTCAAAAATTCGGTTAAAGATAGATAGTAAAGATATAGGCCTATAGTTATTTGGATCCGTATCATCATCACTTTTAAAAATTGGAATAATTTTAGCATGTTTTAATTTTGAGGGATAGGTACCAGAATCGACCGATTTATTGATAATTGTTGCCAGGGGGCAAGCAAGTAGCTCAGTGGCTAACTTTAAAATTCTCACTGGACATGAATACAATCCAATTGCTTTATTTACAGGTAGAGACATTATTTCAGCTTCTATTTCATGGGATAATACGTAATAAATAATACGATAATAAATTTCATGTTTATCCTAGTTAGAAGTAATATTTTATTTCTGTATATTTTGTATTTATCTCGATTGCCGGAGAAAAAAAGCTCAGTTTTTATTTTTATTGATCTTCTAAGGCCATTTAGTTATCCATGGTTTAGATAAGTATTTTATTTTACGCTTGGGTAACTGGCGAAAGGGGGCATGCTTGTTAACGAGTACTTTCAAGTAAAGAAGTCCCTTGTGTGTGAAGTGTTGAGTGTTCTTAAGTAAGAAAAAAATTCTTGACTTGAAATATTCCTAAGTTTACTTGGGATCTAGTGTAAAGACAACCAATTACTCAATTACTAGTGCTATCGCAGGAAATGTCAATGAAGGTCAACGTTTGGGGAATCCCCTGAGCAGCTCAATCGTGTTTTGAGAAAAAAACATTACCATATTTGGAAAAATCGAACGATGCATTAAAGTTTAAGCAAAGAACGAAAATGTAGCCGGAGGGACAAGAAGGAATCAACTAATATCCAGAAACAAAGCTTTGATTTTGATAAAGTTTGGGAAGCTCTCAGACTAAGAACCAACAAACCAGTTTGATTTCCCTAATAGTTTTTTCTATTATCAAATGTAAATTGTAACCAAAGATATTTTTAGCTAGCAAGAATAAAAACTTTCCTGGTAAAATTTCCGTACTACCCCATGCATGCATACATTTTATTCAAAAGAGGAACAATGGTATGTCAAAGTTTTCAGTGTGCTTTTTGCATGCATAATGATGCCTGGGGTAGTACGGAAATTTTATCTTCTTTTTTTTCATTTATTCTAATTTTCTGTTGGAAGTGGCGAATAAAGATTTATTTGCCCGTTTTAACATATGAAAAACATGGCGCAGTTTTTCGTACCGCATTTTCTGTAATTTTTAACTATAACATCCGTCACCTTTTTCAAAGCCAAATATTAAAAATGCTCTTTCAAGCAAACTACAAAACATGTGGTTCCAACTACTTGAAAAAAACTCGTTACACGTGATTTACCGGTATTGATATATGGTCATAAAGCTGTCAACTATCGCTGGCTCATAGCCATAAAATATGTGAATTTCGTTCCGTTTGAAAACTTGGAACCCTACACAAGAGAGTTTGGTGTTTGGAAATTATTTTTTCCGCCATAAATCGTCAATGTGTACGGTAAGTATTTCATGCCTAAATTTTTTTAATAAACGCATTAGCATAGGTTATTACATTTTCTAAAATAAAAAATAGATTGAAAACCTTAACAAAGCCGTGCGCGATCAATCAGTTATGAATAGGCCTTTTTGGCTTTTGCAACAATTGATCAACTTTTGGAAAACAAAAACAGTACGCTTTTGAAAAATTTGGTTAGCACGAGCTGAAAGAGCATGTTAAAACTAGGTAACCTGTAAATTTCCAGCCGTATTGCTCAAACGTAGCGATTGCAACGGCCGCTGAAAATGAGAAGGATTTG
>JAOEHV020096095.1:0-29898 GCA_025447995.2 Isaurus tuberculatus
CCCCCCCCCCCCCCCCCCCCCCCCCCCCCCCCCCCCCCCCGGGCGATTTAAATAAAAATTTTTCTGCAAGCCCAGTTCTCCTAAAAACAAAATCCTACAGAAATCGCAGTAGGATCGCAAAAATCGCAAAAGGTTTGAGGATGAAAAAAAATCCTACAAAACTCATCTTAAGAAAAAAAAGTCGTGCATAAAAATCTTGCCACGCCCCTCCCCCAATTTCTAATGGTCCACCCCTAAAGTGTAAGTTTGTTATGTTTATGCCAACTTGAGCCAATCATAGCCTTTTACATCTTCAACTAAAAATCGTTACCTGAACAGTACTGGCGATTTCTGCACCAAATCCTCCAGTCAATGGAGCCTCGTGTGCGATAATCAATCTCCCCGTCTTCATCACTGACTGTAAACATGATTACGAAAATGTATGAGATGCTTGTCTGTGAAGTTTTAGTATAACGTTGATAATTCGCAAGGTTAAAAAAAACTTCAAGGATTTTTCAAGAACTAATCCAATCACTTTGGAATACTAAGTAAGAATGAAAGCAACACAAATTAAAGTTTAGATAAAAAACATAAGTTTTGCAGCATTACTGTGATGAACAGTGATGGGCTTAGAAAAAAACCTTGCTGCATTCCAAATTCAATATTAAAATCTTCAGAAATCTTTATTGCTATCTTTTCCATGTTTTTGTTCCATCACAGAAAGCCATAATTGTTACAATCAACCTTTCAGATTTCCCTTTTTTTGGACTTAATTTATTATCTCCTGTAAGACAAAGTCAAAGGCCCTCTCTAAATCCACAAAGATAAGGATCAACCTTTTCTGCAGGTTGTACTTTTGATTCTTCTTTTTTTGGCTTGAATGACAGTATAAATCGCTTAAATTGCTTTTCAAAAACATTTCAAACATGTCATATTAACAAATTGAATGCATTTGGCCATTCTTTTTTAATGTAATTGACAAACAGATGGTGTAATGGTGTAAAACCAATTTATTTAGCATTATGAAAGAAAAAAAGCACCTCTTCTTTAAACGCTAACTAGTAAACTCAAATGATCTATTTTCTAAGAATAAAACAAAATATGAAGTGAGATTTTTGCCCCCGCAGGATTTTTGGCCCGGACGGCCAAATACCTGAGGAGGCACCCCTAGAAGGCCCCGCGTATAGAGGGAGTCTTGACAACAGAAACCTGGAAAAAATTTCGGTTTTTGAGAACAGGGCTCGCAAAGGATTGCCGAAAAGTTCGCAAAGGATTGTCAAATAAAGAAACTGTCAGTTTCCACTTTTGAGATTTATTCCAACTAGCCAAGACTGTCAGATAACAAAAAAAAGGTTTGAAAACATAAAAAAACGGATGTTCCCCGGCTGTACAAAGCTTCACTTCATAAAATATTTTACACTCCAAATTATAAAAAGGTGGGGGCAGCTTTAGTGAGAACTATTTCTATTATAAAATACTGGTATCATTGTCTTAAAATTTTGTTTTACACACCTTAAAAAATTCTAAAGACCTTACATACAAACAGCAGAACTAACCTCAACAACAGTCTCAATGTCCCAAGGAACAATTGTGCGCAAGTCAATCAACTCACAGCTTACACCAAGCTGTTCCATAGCGAGTCGTGATACTTCTCTTAAAACATGCAACTGTGTTCCCCATCCTACCAGTGTGACATCGGACCCTAGTAAAAAAAATGTGATTTGATCAAGTTTAGGTTAAAATCTAATAGTTAATTATAATAATTAAATATATTAATTCGTTAAAAGTTAAAAGAAAAAGCCATTCCATTTTTTGTTGTTAATAATATTTTGGCTGTCATCCGACGGCCATCTTCAGATTATTTAGCTCAATACAATCAAATGCAAATTTATCTAGTTTAATAGTACTGTCAAGGGAACAGACTCCCAGAGGGGGGGACTCCCGTACATCATAAGGTGGGCATGATCGTTGGAAATTTTCAGAAATACCCCTAAATGATACCAGAGTCTTACGAAGGTAGGCATAGCAACATAACATTTTTACCCCTAAAAGATACCAGCTAAAAATGAACAAATTTATAATTTCTAAACATTTTTAATAGTTCCGATCCAGACACATGAACTTCAAACACCTTCTGTTATTATTTTAAGTAATATGTTATTATCTTAAAAAGATACCCTAAAAGATACCAGCTTAGACTTTGGTGGCCCAAAAACCTTTTAGACACCTTAAAAGATATCAAATCCCTGATTTTGACCTCTAAAAATATGACGATCATCCCCGCCCGTTGCCAACTGGAGTACCCCCCCCCCTTCCCGAGAATAGACTGTCCTTGCTCGTTCAATGTTGGCTTTTGTTCTTTGATAAATCTTCATCATTATGTAAACATGCACTTGACACAGGACACCGTCCCACCTGTAAACACTGAGCAATTTTCAGTTCTAAGTGATTGTCTTAACAACTACAAGAAAAGAAAACTGTCTGAAGCACAAAAGCCAACATTGAACAAGCAGGGACAGTCAATTCCCTTGACACTATTAAACTAGACAAATAATTTATATTTGATTGTATTAAGCTAAATAATCTGAAGATGGCCGTCGGATGACAGCCAAAATAATTATTATTAAATACATCAAAAATGGAATGAACTCTTGTAATAGCTAATATAAGTGGAATAGGAAACAGAAACTTGAGAAATTAGGTTTTACAAATTAAAGGGAGATATAATATTTTCAGATTTAATAGGAAGGGGTGATGAGTAGTAATAGGGGACCGTTCATTTTTTATTGGGGATGGGGGGGGTTTGATGGAAATTAGGGGGGACACCCAAAAAATATGGCCTAAAAGGGGGGGCACTGAAAAAAATACAGTCAAAAAGGAGGTGCGAGGGAAAAATACATGGGATTGGGGGTGAGCCACCTGGAAAAATACGGGCATGAAAAGGTGGGCCATCAAAAAAAATACAAGGCCTTTCAAATTTTCATCAGCCCCCCTCCCCTCCCCAGTCCCTAGGTGAGAAAAAAGAACAATGGTAAAAGGTGCTTACATTGAATAAATGAAGAAAAATCTTTTAACAAAGCCAGTAGAAAAAACAGTAGAAAACAAAGATCAAAATTCAATATACAACCTTGTTCAAGAACTTCAGCTTTTGAGAGTGGTAGCTCATAATCTTTGATTGGCACTTCTTCAACTGTTGATAAAATGCATAGCTAATTTTGCCTAAGGTTTGCAACTGTAATAGTTTGTATCAACTCTGGATGTTAACAAAATCAGTACTAATTATTAGTCACGTAAACCAGCTTTTTTTTATCAATATGCCTCATACTGGGTAGTACTTTACCATCAACAGAAGTTGCTTTTTTATCAGCAAAATTAGTTATCAAGTCTAACAAACTAACCTAAAACTTCTGGTTGTAGTTCTGGCTGTTCATACTAGCTATCCATTCTAACTGCACTAAATCTTAAGCTCAAATAAACCCTTTTTCCTCCCTATCTGTAGTTAGAAATGTCAGCTGCTCTCTCATTCCTAAAAACGTTTCAGATTACCCTAACTGTACTGAATCTTAACTTTATATAAAATCAATGTTCTGCCTGTCTGTACATGATATGTTAGACTTAAAATATAACCAGTTTATTTCTCTTTAAATGGTTTCAAACTCAAATAAAGTCAGTCTCTCTGAAAATACAAACTTGAAGTAGTGTTGATAAATAAATTAATTATCATTGCCGTAAGAATGAAGAAGCTGATGTTTCGAGTGTGAGCCCTTTGCCAGAGCAGTATCTACTCGCCAACACATTTAAAAGTTTTTTTAAAAACTATCTACTTAAGTTTTCTCTGAAAATACAAAATATACTAATTAAAACTTTAAACAAAACCCACCTCCTTTCAGTGTGTACCATATGAACTTAAAACTAAATCCACCTTATCTGAACAATTTTTTAATCTAATAACAAAACCTACTTGACAGACAACTGGTCTTAACAGAATCTTTAAATAAAAAAAAAAGCTACAGAATTTTAGCTATAGGCTTAAATAATTACTCTTTTTTTAGCCTATAAACTTAGCCTTGGATTAAATAGAGCTTGCTTGCCTTCGTGTACAGAATAGTACTGTAGTTTCAAATAAAACCCAAAGATCTGCCTGTTTGTGCACAAATTTTAGACTGGAATGAGACCCACTTGTCTTGAAGTTCCTGAACTGGATTTAATTGGCTCAAATAAAAAAGACTGACCCAGCTGTCTGTACAGAATCTTAACCTTGATGAAAAATAAAACCCACCTGCTTGTCTGTACAGAATCTTAGGCTCAAAAAACAATGTTGGGTTCCTATCTCTGATTGCCGCCAGCAACAGTCCTTTTGCTTGAATGGGTCCACGAGGGACAATAACCTTTATATTCAGAACAGAGCAAAAACATGATCACCAAGCATGAACAATTTTTTTCTGTATTTAAAACAACTTTGGTTTGAATATAAACACAGAGAACTTTGAAAAGACTTTTCCACTTAGAGCTAAGAACTTTCACATTTTGGATTTCATTTATAATGAAAGATCTCTCCTTCAAAAAGCTGTTTACACACAAGTTTAAGTCGACAAAGTTCTTTAACAGAAAAATGAGCTACATGTAGACTGTCTACTAACTGCCTTAAACAGATAAACATATAAAAATTATAGGAATGGTAAAACAGTTAACATTTTTTAATACTTTTGGTGGTGGTTGCATCAATTAGAAAAAGCTAAAAATACTGTTACTCTCATCATCATTATCATCAATATAGATCTAGAAGACCAACAGTATATGCTTCAATTTAAGAATAGTGATATTCAATAATGCTAAACCTTATAAAATGTGTATAAAAAACTTAGCAATGATTTTAATATTGTACCTTCACTCCAGGTGTGTGTGCAAAATAGCTCTCAACTGATTGTGAGTGATAGTGGGCACCATGTCCGACAGCACCACATGGTGCCCGCACTGTCAAACCTCCACAATTAAACAAATTCCCAGATCTGTATCGAAACTTTGCAGCCTCATTCACAATCTGCAGCCAATAATAACTCTTTTTAGTGACAACAGGAGTTGCAATCAAAAATTGTGTGCAAAAGATTTTATAGTTTATACTTTAACTGCCACATGGTTAGCCTAGTTGTTAAGGTGTCAGTCTATCAAGCGGAAACCTCGGGTTCAATTCCTGGTCAGACCAACACTCAGGGTCTTAAACTAATTGAGGAGAAAATGCTTCCTTTGTTCTAACATAGATCTGCAAATGGTTATAGACTTTTGCATCTACTTGGATAAGGGCATTAAACAGTAACTCTTGTCTTGAACTTAAAAGAACCCACACACATGTTGAATAGAGCAGGCCCAGGGTAGTGATCTAAGTGTTGCGATCTGTCTGTTTCACTGAGGGAGTTTCTTAATGTTTAAAATATATGTGAGCCACTCTAGAGGGTCTTATATTGTCTGCTAGATCTAGCAGACAATCTAACACCCTCTATAGCTAGCTACATGTTTATAGACAGTTGAACCCAGCTGCAATAACTTGGAATGTGAACCTGAAAAGCCCCATGGGGGAGGTTTCACAATAACATAAATTAAATTTAAATTGAAAATTTAAATCAAGAAAATAAATACAAAATATATTTGTTAAAAAGTCCATCTGCTGTTTTACATCTGTCAAAAGTATTTTGAAATTCTTTTATCACAATATTTAAAATGTGTGCTAAATCTTGCTTCAAAACATCAGATTTGGTAGGACATACATGATGCTTGATCAATTTCCAAATTTTGTAGTAAGCTTTGAATTTTGTTTACAGTTTGTCTACTTCACACTCTTTTTTTTGCCAAATTGTTAAAACATAAATTTTTACAGCTAAAATTTAACCTATATAGGACTGGTTAAACTTCCTTTTCACAAATTGATGGGACTATATATGCATGGTAGATCAGTGAATCTGAAAGCTTTCAACTAAAATTAATATTACTCTGTAAGTGTTAAATCAGCATTTTAGTACATAAAAAATTAAGATTCCAAAAAAAGGATTTTTATGATGACCTTTTTCTTAGATCTTTGTGATATCAAAGTTTATATAGTCAATTAATTATTATTTACAGTGATGTTTAGAAAAGTTATATCTTGCTTTTTTTTTTGTAAAATAAAATTATCATATTCTCTTACTGATGATTCGACCTTTTCTTTTTGTCTTAAAAATACTTGCTTCGAACTTTATTAAAAAACAAAAAACATCTGCTGGCATGCAAAATAAAGCATCATCCTTTCAGGGCAAAATAAATATTATATGCCCCCCCCAGCTCTATAATATTTTATATTGTAGATCTTACCTGATCAAATGCAGGAAATATATAATCTGCAAACTGAATCTCAGCAATAGCTGTTGCTCCTGCAGCTGCCATACCAATTCCAAATCCAACAATTCCTTGCTCACAAAGTGGGGAATTAAATACTCTGTCTTTACCTTTGAAGTTGAAAAACTATCATTAATATTCATTTTAAAAACTAACAATTAGATTACCTAGCTAGCTAAGCTAAATCCTTTTCCGAGCCTAGCTAAGCCCATTAGGCCAGCACTTATCATTCAGTTTTCCTAGTGTCAAGCCAATGAGAGTCTGACTCCCTCTGGACAAGACACTAGATGTACTCCATTACAGGTTAGCTTTCGACCAAAGCCAGTGGTGGATCCAAGGGGGGGGGGGCCTGGGGGGCCTGTTCCCCCACCCCCTTTTGGGATTTTTTTTTCTTACAAAAACACCACGTATTGCATTTATTTGAACTCTTTATTTGAACAAAGTTTACAAGCAAGAAATTATTCTTAAATGATACGAAATTTGTCGCAAAATGCTGGAAATAGCCATTTTAGAGACTCAAATTTTCAAAAATTTCTGGGGGGGGGGCATGCCCCGCGCCTTTGGCGTTCACTGTGCCCCCCCCCTTTTTTCAAATTCCTGGATCCGCCCCTGGCAAGCACACAGTATCATTGATCGAAACTAAAGGCTTTGGGCCATAAAAACTCTCCAAGTGGACTTCTTTTATTATAACTGGCACTTGATATATTTCAAGTGGAGGTTTGTAATTGAACTACTGAGCGGCTTTCTGGTTTATTCATGGCGGCTTTTTAATGAATCTTTTGTGAAATCAAAATGCACTTGAACACGGTTAAACTTGAAAATTTCTGTCGCCTATCACTTTTATTATTGAAGGGAATTTTCTTTTCACTGATAAATCATGTGGTTCTTTTTCTGAAACTGCTGAACGTGTCCTATTCGTCTTCGCCGCCATCTTGTTTACACCTGTTGCGCAGGAAATTTCCTTAGTTGGTGTGTTGCATGTAGTTGTCAAGATTTTTTGTTTGTTTTCTCTTAAGAAAGTTGGAAAGTTTTCCAATCACTCTATATCTTCGTAACTGTATTTTTAGTTTAAATTAAGCTCTTCAATTTTTTGACTTAGATTTAAAGTCAAAGTTGAACTTTTTTCTTTCGCGGCGTTTACTTCGCCATTTACTTCGAGATTGAATTCAAAAACAGATTTGAAGTTTGTCATTTTCCCCCGCTGACTTTATGAACAGTTTGAATACTGTTCTGATGGATATTGTCCTGGAAATTTTTTTAAAGTTCTTTTTTTTTGCATTTTGTAAAAACAACAAAACAAACATACCAGGGTCCGTACCGTAAGTTATGGACCCCGAACTGACCAATCGGAGCGCGCGAAATTAGTGGGCCATATAATAAAACTAATTTAATATCAGAACTATATCGCATTTCAATCCCAAAGGCGCCAAAAGAACGTAAACATACTTCAAAACAGAAATGGTTCAAAAGCTGTTTAAGTTAATAGTACTCCTGGGATTATGAGAAAAGAACTAAAAACAAAACTGAGTTTGGTGATGTGCTAATTTTTCTTATTTATCTATTTAACAATATCTTAGATAATGAATTTAGAATAAAGATAACGCTTTTAATATCCGACGTTTCGGAACCACCATGGTTCCATTATCAAGGAGTTACGTGTGGCAACAGTAGATGTTTTAGACTAATTTACATAAACAAAGATACAAAAGAAAAAGTTAATACAATGGCTCTTATTGTATTAACTTTTTCTTTTGTATCTTTGTTTATGTAAATTAGTCTAAGTTTTTAGGCAAGGCGATTGCAATTGTGGCCACTTCTTCTTCTGTTCCTAATATTTTAAAATTAGATTACCAGCTCTTAAGTAGGTATATAAAATTGTCATTATCGGATGGTACATTTTCACTCACAAATGTAAATGTAAATTATCTATAGCTAGTGTTTAAAGAAATAGTCCCAAACTTTGATTCCCTTTCTGCAGTATAAGACACTGTTTCTCAAAATTAAGGATGCATACCGGCAAGTAGGTGTCCATTTGATATACATTCATTTACAAAATGTACTTGTAAATTAACATATTACTTGCTAACTTTAATGAATGTGTACTGAATAAACATCATTAGCCAAATTTTCAGTTTAAAAAAAAATTCCAAGCTTTTTCCATACCTCAGGAAGGTTTTCGCAGCTCTAATTTTTTTCTTTCTCACTTTAATAAAAATCGGTTTTACAAAAGAGTGTATGTTTCAACATACACAGAATTAAAAGATTTCTGCCTTCAAGTACAAGCAAGAGCAAGTAAGAATATCGATGTTTTATTCTAGATGATGTATTTGTAAAACTTTTTCAATAGCGTGAGCCTTAAAATCATTTACGTATTTCTAATAATTTTGAAGTTTTTGACAAAACACAAGTATTTCTGTAATGGAATTATGTTCGTATACCCTCGTACTACTGCAGCTTCTGGCAACGACATCTTGTATTTTAGTATATTCAAAAGTTTTAAAAGTTGTTTCTAGGAAAACTACAATTTCAAAACTTTTAATTTCAATGTTTTTAAAAGGCAGTCAGCAATAAGAATGACAGTTATTTTCTTTTTTTAATATGTCATAGTAAAATTAAAAAAGAATTGCACAATACTATTCACGCAGTCTGGTAATAAAAACCTTGAAAATATACTGCAGAAATTTGAAATCTTTAATGAGAACTTTTCAAAACTTGAAGCTGAACTTAATTTAGGAAATTGTGTCTTGTATTGGGCGCATTTGGTGGTACATCACTACATGACGCTCATGTATCGGATGGTACTTAAAAATTTTGCATAAATTGAAACAAGCCAAAGAATTGTTGTTGACTTCCTTTTTGTTTCGTGACTTTCTATTTTTGTTGTCTTCAAATTGCTCACGCTATAAAACAAATCAAAAGAATTTGAACTGAAAGTTCTTCAGAAACAGAAGAAAAAATTTCAACTACCAGATTTCGATCCTTCCTACTTTTTAATATTTTTTTTCAGTGTAAATTGTATTTTGTTTTGATGAAACTGGAAAAAAGCGGCTTATTTTTTATATATCATTATATGTTTGAGCTTTTTTAACCTTTTAAATTATATCCATAACGTAAATGGATGTTGTATAATTGAATATAGACTCTTATTTCACAAGACTCATATCTAAATTGTCCATGAATGTTATAAGATCCTATCCGAAGCTCAGTGAAAACGAAGGACTTTTATTGTGTTCACGTATGTTTTGTTGCATGGTACAAATATTAATGTGAATTTTACGAGTATAATTTGCAGCTTTTTCCGAACGGTATATCAAATGGAAAGCTTCGTACGTCTTTTCTAAAAAACAGCGTTTGTGCTGCACGTTTTTAAAAAAAAAAAAATCAAGTGAGCGATAAAAAAATATAGAATTTTGCCTGCTGAACCCATTAAGGCTGAGACCAACAAAACATTTCAGAAACATAGCCTCGCCCTAAAAATGAAAAAGTGTGATTAAGAAACTAAATCAGAGCAAAAAGTGAAAAACTCAATATTTTTTACGCATGTTTAAATTTATCCGAATATTATTGTTGCTTCCTTGCGTAACAAATAACTTGTAATACTAACAGTTAATTCTGACTTAGTCGTACATTTATTTATTTATTCCAGTTAGTGAAAGTGCCTTTTACAAATCCATGTTTAGGCGACTAATCGCCCACGCTGTCATTATGATTTGTGATTGGTTCTACTGTGCGTCAGTTCCTCTCTGTTTACGCCGCGCTAATAAGTTTTGCCGCAAGTTTCCATAGCAACAACACTCTCATCCGGGAGCTCGCGAAAGAACGCAGGAAGAGCGAATCCGAAATGTCTTTGTTACGGAAAGGGTAAATTGAGGAATATCATCGCAATTTTTTTGCCCTCCATGATTTCTTGGAGGTAGTTTCGGGATGAGTAAAGGAGTTTTGATGTTTTGAAGCAACTGAATACTACTTTGACGAAATGAGAGCTTCAGATCGGATTTGTTGCCCAATTCAAAAACGAGAAACACATCGACGGAGTTCCCTGTGCTGCAGCTTGTTTTTTTATTTGCATTTGTGCTAGTTGGTTGAACTGCAGTGAAAAGCACTGCAGTTAGGCGGTCCATTCATGGACCTTTACATAAAAACTTTAACTGGAACTGCGTTTGAATTACGGGTCAGTCCTTTTGAAACGATCATGAGCGTCAAAGCTAGAATCCAGCGACTTGAAGGTAGGTGAAAAGTTGTTCTTTTAATTTAAAGCTAATTTGAAATCTGTTTTGTTTTAGTCAAATCGAACTAGGAGTCAAGTTTGGTTTGTCACATTGTATAAAGATTCTTTATGATTTTGACTAAAGCTAAAAACATAAGGTGTAAAGTTGCTTTAGTCGAAGCCTCCGTCCGGAACACTATAAATAATTGAAGAGTCTTTGCGTCAAAAAAAGTACGTGACGGTACTTTAGTCCTAGAATCATTTTTATCACCTCATTTACATTAAGGTCTTGTGCCAGTTGATACATCTTTGCCTTACTTTCAACATAATGGATGTGTGTTAATTCATAGAAATACGTTAGCATTTTGTTTTGTTCTCTCGAAACCTCTGATCTTGACCAGGCATAGAATCTAGGCACGGTAAACTGATTACAATATATACTTTGATACGAAATTTATTTGCTCATCTTCTTGAATAATTTTAGCCGGTTGTGATCGTAATATTAGTTTCGGTTGCAAAGCTTCTCGAAAATCATTTAACTCGCAGAAAATATTAAGTCTTTTAAAGCATTGAAGGTTCGTTAAGAAACTGGAAAACTATCTACTCTGGCTATAACCGCGCAGTTTGAGGCTGTCTAAAAAGTACATTATTCAAGTTTTGTTCAGCATTAATACCATACTTTAACAGTGTTATTCTGGTAGAATGTTTTATATTCGATGGCATACCAAAACCCGTGAAACTCAAGAGTACTATCGTGACGTTATAGGATTAACGTCAAGGATATAGTGGAATTTTTCACAAACTAAATGCTATATTCATAACATGTTTTGAAGCGAATCAATTAGGGCCAATATCTGGATTTATTTGCATAAAAAATCTTTTGAAGTAACATTTTATAAATATATTAACGAATCGTTATCAGGATTTGTTGTAAGAGTGTTAAAAATCTGTTTTTTAATACATTAATTTAGCAAGCTAACTCAAGGTTTATATTTTAACAAACTACGGTAAAAAGTTAGGTCGAGAATTAGGTTTGTTGACAGAATTCCACTAGATTATTTTACAAAACTGCAAAGTAAAGTTGAGAGAAAACAAATTTACTTGGAAACGTCATTTTTTCCAGTTTCAATGGTAAAATGAAACCGAAAAAAGCAGTGGATGCAAATAGAGTGACTATTTGAGGGACATTAGGAGCCTATTTAGAGTTGTGCAACGGGAACAAAATTGTTATCATTTACGTGTAAATAAATGTATAATACTTGTCATCCTTAGCAAGAGGTTGGTTTTATTATGCTACAATTATACTTTGCATAAACTATCATTGCCCCTTGTGGAGACAGTGGCCATATTTAGAAATATTGCAGGGAACATTCTGTTAAAAAAGCTTGCCATAGGCACAGTTAATGTTCATATGCCCATATGTACATCATCTGCAGACTCAACAATCAAGATGGCTTTAATATGTGTGTGAATCAGCTGATAACCGAATACAAGAATTTCTGTCAAATGTGTAAATTGTTCAAATCATGGTCTAAAGCCACCTATCACAAAGATTTCCAGTAACATATTAGGTCTTCCTGGTTAAGAAACCACTGGAAGATAATTAGGTCATTTAATTATGTCATGCTTATATTAATTTTGTGGAAGCAACCTTTGAGGTACTAGTTGGGGAAAAGATAGTAATTATTAAATTAAAAGCAAAGTAAAATTCTACGTATTAGTAAAAAAAGTCTACCATTGGGTACTTAGGAATCACTGTTAACCATGACAATGTCTTTATCTATTTGATAGGAATTCCTATTAGTCAACAACACTTAATCTGGAGGTCGGTTGAGCTGGAAGATGACTATTGTCTTCACGATTATAAGTATGTGTTTTAAGTACTTGTATTTGTAGCTGCTCTATTAAATTAATTTTTTTAATGTAGCAGTTAGAAACATTAAGAATATAGTTTCTGGTAAACTGGAAGATGACTTTTGTATTTATTTAATGATTATAAGTATGCACCTTCAGTACTTCTTGTGTTCAGTTGATGCTGCATGTTTAAATTTTTAAATTTTAGTTGTAGTAGTTAGAAACATTAAAGATAATTTCCTGTAAATAAACAGGAAAAGGAGAGTTACAGAAAAGGAAATATTATAAGTAGGTAGTGTGGCTCGGTGGTAAAGTTGTGGAATTTGAATGCATTTGAGCTAGGATCGATTCCCTGACTTTGACTACTGAATGGATTTGTCCTCGATGATCCAAGGGACAAATTCTCTACCCTTTGTAAATAACCAAATGGTTTGCTTTCTATCAGGTGGGATTATTAAGTGAGGGAAAGGGATTTAAAATAAATCTGGTCCACATTGAAAACTACAGAGTCTACAGTAATAATTGCAGTAGCAATTAAAGGTTTTTAAATTTTTTAAAAATTTTACAGCAATCCCTGTATTTAAAGTTGTCTTCGGATCATCCACAGTTGTACGCTTTCAGTAGATTGAGTGTTTTTACTGTTTTTTCGGTTTTTCAACAGTGGTAACATATTTTCATTTGAAGTTAAAATATTTATGAAAACAAAATTGTTGAAAGTTCTTTTTTTGAATATCTTATTGTGAATGGGTGAAATGGGGTAACTTTTCAAAAATAATTATAAATTAACTGCTAGATGAATGTTTGTGTCAATTTAGCCATGTACAATGAAGAAAAGGCATGTCAGATTACAACATAGTACCTTGTTCTTTTTCATTTTAAACAAGAGGTTCCGCTATAAAAGGGATAACTCCTCCCACCTTCACACCTTAAAATTTTCAAATCTGCTATATAAAATGGCGGTCGAACCGGACTTCCCTCGGTGAAATAGCAAAAAAAATTATTTGTAAGTTATCAAGTCTGTTAAGAAATAATATATAATAAATAAAAGTATCTTTATGTGCTACTGAGGAGGAAACTTTTTTCTGCTTAAAACCATTCTGTTATTGAAAGTATTTTGAATTTCGCGCTTGCATGTGGCACGTACTGCGGGAGATGTTCACTTGATGACGGCTAAGTGACAACTGAACATGTGAAACCCCTGGGCTCACCCCTTTTATAACGGAACCTCGTGTTTTCTAACATTGTGAATGGTAAAAAGTGCTGTAAAGATACTGGATGTATGGATGTAAAATGTGTAGTGAATGTGTTCAAGTAACTGAAACCTGTCAGTAATTGTTTAGTGTGGATATATGTATTTTCTTAATAGTTAATTATCGTTTTTACCTCTTAATCCTATTCAGTATCAGTGATGGGGCAACATTACAGCTGGTGCTAGCCATGAGAGGTGGTCCAATCAACACAAGAAGAAGTAAGCAATTTTACTAATATAAAAATATGTTTTTTTGTGCCTTAAAAGTGATATTGACATACTATAAGGTCATGAAGTAAAGAACTATGTGTACTTGCAGTTCCAATGGAAGATCCAACTCTAAGAGAAATGGCTGAATACATGGAAGCTAACAGGTTAGTTGTATGGACAAATTAAAAAATCTTATTTTTTCTTTCAGTATCCAAAATTATTTTTGTGAGAGATCAAGATTGCTGTGGGCCACTAGTTAATTGGTTAACGATGTTATGTGCTACCCTCGTTTATAATAAATAATATTAAGTTGATTATTATAACATAAGACTATTGTAAATATAATTATTATTGTTAATGAAATATTCATACTATTATTATTATAAATACTGTTATAATTAAAAGCTGATTGATCTTTTAATCAGTTGAGGACATAATTTTTGTACCATGCTGATTTTCTGCATATTACATATTAAATTATTTTTTTTGTTTGGGTTGTGAACATTAATGATAATTTTCGACAAAAGCCTTGAAGTTATTTCTTAAGTTTCCACTGTGATTTATTATCTTATTTGCACACAGGGAAGAGATTTGGGACAAATTACCAAAAGACAACCGTCAGGTCACGTTGCTTGTATTCAGGTAAGCAATGTTCTGACATTATTATAATTGTAGCTGCAGGTGTACCATATTCTACAATCGTGTCTGATTTCAAACTCATAGCTGTGTAATATTTTGAATTTATCTTCCCTTACTCATCCATTCTACAAAGCTTTGGATGAAAGGGACAGATAAAATTTCTTTTGTTTCAATTTCCTTTCTTGCTTTTGTACCATTAAACATAAAAAGTAATGCTGGTTTAGCAAGGCCAACAAGCTAAATCCCAAAAATTCATTATAAACTCTTTGGCAACAAATTTATTTTTCTTATTTTATTTAAAAAAAATCTATGTCTCTATGTCATCAGTTGCTGCCAAACTCAGTTCTATTTACACTTGGATTTTAGCTTCTTACAATTTAACTTTAACGTAAATACTGTCTTGTTCTTCATTATCATTCTCCTCCATTCATTGTGAATTCATCAAAAATACTCTTATCATTGAAGTGATAGGAAAAAAAATCATAATTTCCAGTAAGCCATTCCAAGTGTGACGGAGGTAGCTGTGCCAACACAATAGTTAGAATCTCAAGACAGTCTCTAAATCTTAAATTTTGCCACAGGGATGGAGATCAGTTGAATTTTTTCCGAGTAGTGGACAGGGGTGATGGAACACTGACACCATTGTCTGATTCACTGAGGTAGAAATGAACCGATGTATAAACTTTTAACTGTACACTGTATGTAGTGTTTAGACAAGTTGGTAAAACTGTGAAAAGTCAAAATACATCTTATAGTCATTTTGAAAAACACTTTCTTACTGATTAAAATATTTGTAGTAAGTTGTAGTTTTACAAATTAATTTAATTTATAAAGATCTTACTTTAATTTATAAACTAATAATCATTTTTAATGTCTAAACCTCTATTTTCAGTGCCTTTTAGGGAATTATTCATTTCTAATTGATTGAATAATTTGAATATAAAATTTTTGGGGCAAAAATCAAAATAATTTGTATTTAAGCATTGCCTTGTGTCTGTTCCATAATATAGCTTTGGCTCTTACAGTTTGTCCCACAATGCATTTCAATTGTCCTGGCCTCTCTACCCCCCCCCCTCCCCTTTCCCCTTTAGCTTGTTATTATAGGAATTCCCTTGGTTCAATCCACACTTTTTTGCAAGACTCCACCTATACAGAATCATATTATTTAACAATATGCCTACAATCATTGCTCTGATGAAGGAGTAATGCATAAAATTTCAGAACCTTAAATTTTTTTTAAATATTTCTTGTGGAGATGATTATAGACTTTTCAACCTGGAGTTGTTTTGCTTTCCACTGTCATTGTCAGGTGTTTCTTGCTAATACTCATTTTTTGTAAGCTTTACCAAATTTAAATTTTCTTTCAAACCCTTTATAGTAAAGAGTTTTAGATTCCATTGTCGCAAAAGGCAAGTGAACCTAATTTGTTTAGCTGTTCAACATTTTTCTCCTCTTTGTAAAAAGGACGATCATATTATTCTGTTTGCTGTTGCAGTGGAGCTTCAATGTATAATTTGTATGATGAAGAGGATGAGGATAATGCAGTACCTGTATCACAGGTATTTGATAACTATTTTGCAATTTTTAGCGTTCTGATTTGTTCACTCAATCTCAGTTATCAGCTCATATACCGAATGACCTTATATGGAAACTGATCTACCGTGTTTACCCGTGTATAATGTGTGCCCATGTATAATACGCACCCTAATTTTGAAGCCAATTTTGAAAAAAAAATATAAAAACAACGAAATCACAACAGGTTTCAAGTCCAGTTTTGAAGGTAATTTATTTACATAAACTTGAGTATTTCGCAGTAAAATTCTTATATTTGCAGTCAAGTGTTCAACAAAGATAGTTCAACTTCAACAAAGTCAAAATAATGTCAGTTAATTTCTAAAAGCGACAACAACACATGTTGCATTACAGTAATAATGAATTGTGAAGCCTTTGTTTCCCGTTTGTTTACGATATGCTATTGAAGTCCAACGGAAAACAATGGGTTCTGTGTATTATGCGCACCACAAATTTGAAGGTCAATTTTGAGCAAAAAAGTGTGCATTATACACGGGTAAATATGGTAGTTGACCTGAAAAATTTCTAAATAAAACTTGGCTGTTATTTTCAAGTATCAATAAAGGATTCAGAAAGCTTGTGAAATTTAATAATAAAAACAATTACTCCATCTGTGCTTGTTGGATATGAGATAATATATAGCCAACTCAGCGCTACGTGCCTCATTGGCTATTTGCCATCTCATATCCAACACGCTCTCCTGGAATAATTGTTTTATTAACAATGAAAAAAGTTTTTGATTCTTGATGATAATCATGATGTGTCAAGCAATATAATACCTTCTTATATTTTAAATGAATTTACATTGACTTATAAAATTTATTTTTAGGAAACATTACAAGAAAATAGTGTCACAATGACAAAGATGAGACATTTGAAAAATAAAATGGAAACACAGAAAAAAGAAAAGGTACACAAACTGTTTATCATTATTATTTTTAATACATAGTTTTGTATCATATTTGACTCTATAATCCTTATTTTCTGTGGTAGTCCATTTGCCTGTGGCTAGTAAGGTTTAGGCCAGTAAATTTTCAAAGTTACTAGCCACAAAGTTTGGTATCCGGATAAATGGGTTTGGAAAAAGATAATAAAACAAACAACTACAGCCATTAACATGCCCTCTTCCTAGCACACTGGGGTAAGTATTTTGGTTTCGTGAAGAAGTTCTTCATTTGTAATGATCCAAATCATCATCACTTACACAGCATTTGACATTAATGGTGGCCTGATGGCCCAAAAGCATATTTTTCCCTTTCCAGCCAGTAAGGAAAAGTTACTTTTTTTTGCAATCATTTAGGGTTCGTAGTGATTGCATATAAATACGTAACAAAACAGTGAAATTAGATTTTTATATTTTTTTAACTGGTATGTACCCAAAATGTACTCTGAATAGTGTTGCTAAAGAATAGTACCCTAAATGTACTGCTCCACAGATTTTCAAAAAACTGGCTGTTCCTCTAATGAACCTTGCAGCTTTCATTGACTGGGTACTACAAAATGTACCCCTAAATGTTTGGGTACTTTTCAGGATGTATACCTACTAAGAATACACCTACTTCCAAATAGGTACATTTGAGGTACACCTTTTTTTGTACCTTTTTTTGGTAAGGACAAGCTTCTTGTTAAATAATCTTTTATTTAAGTTGTATTCAATGTCATTTAAAAAATGGTAATAAATGATTTCACATGAAAGGACACAGCCTTTGGTGTTCAGTTCTGACTTGGCTTAGACTTGCCAGTCTGTTGATTGAAGTAGTAGCTAAAATCAAGATCAAAGGTTCAAGAATAGGTTGGTTACGAAATGACACCTGTTGGTCAGTACAGTTTAAACATCACTGACCCAAAAACTAGCAAATTAGAAGTTAAGGTTTAGCATTTCACTTTTATTAAAACAATTGATTTTTAATTTCTTCAGGTCAGAATTCAACCTCGTCCACCATCGGGAGAGAAACCTGCCAGTTCATCTTTTATTAACACAAGGAGGAGGTTGGCAGTTTTACTTTGTGTCTGTGTTTTTGATAATATCTCAACAGCAGAGAGTTTACCAGAATTTTTGTTCAGCTTGCATAACTCTTACAAAATATAATTTTATATAAATTTATACATGTGATGGACTCTCCTGTCCATTTTGATGTATGGGGACCTAACAACTTGAGTTTTCAGTTTTTTAGTTTTTGTCACACATTTGGTGCACACATGAATCAAACAACTTCTTTTTAATAAAGCAGAAAATTTGTCACAGAACATCTTGTGTTTGTGTAAGTTTATTTGTATATTACATATTATATATATATTAAATATACATATTTTATTGGGAGTGCAATAATTTTATAATGATTTGATGTTGGTAAATAATATACTAAAACATGAAAAACAGGTTCTTCAAATTTGTTTACTAAAATAATATGAAGAGCATGAGACCAATAACTGTAAAATGTGTTAGATTTTTAGTTTTCTTTAAAAATCATCAAACTTATACCTAATATAATGATAGACAGACAAAATTATGTCGGTGCCATGTAAGTCAAGGTGTAATTTTTCATTTTCATTTATGTTTCTTTAGGATGAAGATTTGTATTATATAGAGCCAAAATACTCAATATATATTATATATTTTTTTATTGCACTTGTTAATTTTGTATTCATTTCAGGTTACAGTTATCAAATGCGGTAGCAAAGCAGCAAGTGGCTGCAATGTCACAAACAAGAGATGCAATAAAACCTTCAAAAGTCTCGCATCATCACCATCACCATGGTATTGCGACACGGACACAAGGACAAGCTACTGCTAATGAAGCCACAGCAACCAAGGGGTCATTACCCCCTGTCAACACTAGAAAGGGCAATCGAATTGATGTCTCAGACTTTTTGAGCAGTTCAAACCAGGAACCCAATAAAGTGATCCCTAATTTAAGTCGCTCTGTCTCAAGGAGTACATTCAAAGATGGTCAAATAAGTATAACAGAACTTGTCAAAGACTCTAAAGAACTAAAACCAATTGCAAGTCTTTCAAAGCATAAAGGAACATCCAAAGATATTCGAACTTCTAGCCCAGGTTATAACTCCAATGGGAGGGAGTATTCGTTAGGGAGTGCACACATTCGTAGATCAAGAATTCAAGAGAATAATATTAGGGCAGGACAACAAAATGACCAAAGTACTGACAGTGCTGGATTTTCCAGGAAATACCAGGAGAATTCACATGCTACACCAGAGAGCCGTAATTCAGTAATACTGGTATGTTGTTTAATAGCTGATACATGGGGGTACTTTGTTTCTTTAGCTCATTTGTAATAGATGATCTTCAGTTGTGTTTTGAAATGTATTGGTTATACCCCTCTATGTTATTTAATTATAACTTAGTGTCATCTTTAATTCTGTAAATGCTTTATTTCAGAATGAATATTCTCATAGAGTTCATCCTGGAAATTCAAGTGGACATGGAAGTATGTGTTTTATATAGTTCTTTCATTTTGTAATCATATTAATAAGTAAAAGTATTATTATTTGCCATGTATTTCACTGGGTCACTAAAGAAAATGACACATAAAAAAACACCTAGTATTAAGTTCATTTATTAAATTAAAATACTTTTGATGCATCAGCTTCCGTTAATGTTAAAGGGGTGAGTCTACCAGTTTGTGGGGTGAACTGATCAAGAGTTTTTTGGCTCATCAACTTGATTTTTTTTGCTGATATTAAGAATGATATAGCTTATTATCACTTTTTTGGGTTAATTGTTAATTGAGGTATTCTGCTATTCTGTTGATATTTTCAACAAAATTAAGCTTGGCTCAGCCATTTGGCTTGATTAGTTTTACTATCTCCAAATGGCTGGTGCCCATATATTTTTGATAAGGTGGGGTGCATTTGCTTGGGGCCAATCAGTCGATCTGTAACTTGTTCAAAAACCATTAGCATTGACCCAGAATTAATTATTTTAAACAGTCATCCTGTTAAACTCCTTCAGTCTATAAACTTAGTTGGGTCTGTTTAGTTTTTTTTTACCGGAAAAACTAAATTGTACTTCATAAGCAACCCAAAACTTTATTTGTGATAAAGTTAATTTTTTAATGTTAACTTCAAATAGCCTTAATCTTTACACCATATCTTTTAAGACATAGACAAATCTCACATTTGTATATTCTACTTTTCCAACAGTTCCTTTTTCAGTATCCCCAAGCACTCATCTTCCTCCAGTTAGACATAAACCCCAGCCACCACAATTAAATCCCAGTAAAAAGAAAGCAAGATGTATGGCATGTGGAAAGAAAACAGGCCTTGCTACTACTTATCAATGCAGGTAAAGAGATTGTGTGAATATACTGTATGATTGCATGGGTTAAAGTTGGCCTAAGGTATTTTAGGTTTAGTCATTTTCTAAAATTTTGGAAACAAAATATTAAAAATTTTATGATAGCTATTTTATCATGGAATGGGTCTGTTTTTAGTATTACTTGAAAACTTTGTAACCAGATACATTGCCTTTACTTCAAAGCAACCATATTAAGGTGACCCAAATAATTTAATTAAAAACCTTGAGGCAGTTTTGAAGTTTGATAAAAGAATTAAAAGATTCATACTGAAAGATCCTTGATTATCGTAGATAGTAAATTTAAAATAAAAGTTATGTATCAAATTATTTAGTTATACTAAGATAAGAATCTAAATATTAATAATTCTTTTTCCAGTAATCTACAGACTGTTTATAGTCTTCACCACAAGTTTAATTACACTTCTCTTTTATTTCAGATGTGGCAATTCGTTTTGCGCAACCCATCGGTATGCAGAAATGCATAGTTGTACCTTTGACTACAAGAATGAAGGTCGCAAATTACTTGAGCAAAGTAACCCTGTTGTTGCCGCTCCAAAACTTCCAAAAATTTAATCAAATTCAAAGGACTAATTTGTGTGGTGCTTTTTAAAGATGTAAATATTAAGTACATAACTCTAGGTATTGATAGCTATAGGTATATATTGGTGAAGTTGTTTTTAAAGAGGGGATAAGTTTGCATCACAAGTTTTGAAATTCTGCAAGTCATTGTGTAATTACAAAATAATTCCTTTATTTGTTGATCTGCTTGCTCCATCTGAATTTTGATTAGAAAATGAAAGTGGAGAATATTAATTTAAGTTACAAAACAATATAATTTATGAACTATAGTTAAGCAACTGAGTTTTGAGTACTTACCCTTTCAGACTGCCTGCTTACTTTAATTCTTTCTTTTACATTTTAACTGGTTGGCAGTTAGTATATCAAGTGTTTTTATACAACAAAGGAAGATATTTTAACCTTGGCAATTATTGAATATGAAGTTCTTTTGAGCTTTCCTCTAGTTTTTTATTTCTTAGCTGTTTTGCTTTGGATTAAAATCTTTACGGAGGTAAAATTTTGGTCTTTTTGTTGAAAACTGCTCAATAACATCTGCCATTGCAGCTACAGAATATTTTTAGATTGCTTTTACTAGATTTTTGTTGAGCTTCATTACTTTTTTGTTCGTAATGTTTTTTCTTAAAAATACTTGTCTTTAAATATATTTCAGTTCTTATTAAAATTAAAGTACTCCATTACCCTTTTTTATAAGACACTTTTTAAAATTATCTTTAATTCATGATTGTTGCTGAAATGATTTAGAATGCTGTTCTTTTATTTTTTTTCCATCTTAGAAATTAATTTTTCTGTTGCTTAAAACATAATTGTGTCAGTTCAGATAATATAGAGTTAGTATTTTTACTCAGTCGAAGCTTGTTGATGACATATGTATGTGAAGGGTTGATTGCAACTACATGTCTACAAATTCAAAATTAAAATATTATAATTGTTTCAGTTGTCTTGTTTGTTTGTTGCTATAAATATAAACTCAACATCAATGACTGACCACTTGAAGCTTTTTAGAGTCTTAAAAGTCCTTATTGAAAACTGCAGTCCCCTTTAAGTAATAAATAAATCTGAAGATCAGCAAGATACAATGAAAGATATGGTTATAAGGATATGTGGAAATACAAACTTCATCTCTGAGTGTGAAAAAAAATAATTTCATTTATTTAATAATCAAATTAAATATATAACTTGCACCTATAAAATTAACATGCAACAAAAAATATGTAAATAAATGTATTTATTTTTTCTTCTAATTAGATTAAAATTTTAAATGTTTTAAAATTTCAAAATTCTGTTTGCATGTTGTATGTCAAGTTTTCTTTTCAAATGCACTTTTAATTAATCCTGGCTAATACAATTAATAATAAGTTATTTTGGTTAAAAGGTGTGTTTAATTTACCAATTAAAAATGAATTTCTTAGTGAGGTTATTAGCTATATTATGTAAAATCTTTATAAATATTTACTTTTTGACAAATAAAGTTGGTTATTTCATATATTATACAGTATCAGTAATTCAAGTATTGAATTGTTTTTAAAAACTTGCAGTGTTTTGACAAGTTTATTCCATAATATATAGTTTTATAACCATAATCATCAAAGAAACAGTATAGAAACAAGTTTTATTTCTTCTCATTGAATAAAAATATAAAATATGTACAGCTTGTACAAAAATAGTGATTTATAATCTATCATGTGTGCAAAAATACATTCAAGAAATATTTAGTTTTTAAAATGTTCCATTAGAAACTTGATGGTTAAAAGTGAATGTGTAAATGATCTCAGTTGTTGTAGAACAGAAAATTGTGTTTATTATTATTGTTAATAGAGTCTTAGACTTAAAGCATTTTTAATTATTAATTTCAGTAATAAGAGTACCTTAAAAATAAAGCAACACAAAAAAACTTTTATGAAAAAGTGCAAAAAAAAGTACTGATATCAAAATTTTATTAAAGATTGTAGTGGAAAGTCTACCGGCCCATTGGCTTGCTGAAAACCCTGAAACACAAAAAAGTTAATATTAAATAATTAAATAATTTATATTTTAACAAAACCTCATTATTAAATTAAAGTTCTAATAAATGAAAACAAGTCATTGGTACTTTACTTTGTTGGGTAAGTTTTGGAGCTGTATTAAAAGGTGGCTATAAATGTGTCACTGGAAGTAAAAGAAGTTTCAGAAATGTGTTCAGTGGCATGAACGTTCTTATTTAATGTGGTGTACTAATGGAGTGTCAGCGCATATATGCACAATACCCGTATCTTTATTCTCCTACCCTCCTCCCTCCTGGGGAAATGTGACAATTAACTACCCCATTTCCACCACCCACTAGCTAGCTCCTATCCCATTCAAATAATTCTAGGTATAACATGAGAATTTATATTCTGTCAACAGATTAACTTGATAAATTAAACTCTTTAGTGAAACTTACGAAGTCGACTTTGAGTGATAGGAGTCTGTAGTGGATTGAGGACTCTGGCGTTGAGTGATAAATGATTTCTGTTGATGTCGAGTTGCAAATCTTACAGATTGACTTGGAGCTGTGTTCGGTCTGCTATTTTGCCTGTCATCTGTATTAAGATTAAATATTATATGTTGGTAAATTAGGTAATTACTGGGCTATCTGTGGTAAGCCCAGTCATAAAATGGGTTTGTTTTTTCGTCGTCGTGGGCCAGAAAAATTTTTTTTCTCCCATGATGCGTCGCGGCGCAAACCACTTTCGAGGTTGAGAAATTTAGTCTAGTTGTATGCAAAACAAACTCGCAAAGCAAGTCCGGAACTCAGCAATTTATTCACATTTGGTGCAATTAATGGGAAATCTATGTCAACAAATGTGCCTAAAACAATTTAATTGTTGTTGAACGCATGCTTGAAGACGAATCTGCGACAAAAACCGTAAAACAGTGGACATGCGGCAGCCATGTTGAATTCAAGTATCTTGCTTAAAATATGCTAATATTTTGATGAATATCATTTTGAAAATTCGTTACTTATTACCTTAAAATTGCTAGATTGCTGCTGGCTATTTTTATGACTTCATATTGTTACAAACTTCCATAGAATTAAAATGGTCAGCTTTCCAACAACGATGTTCAAGCAAAGAGGATCCAGAACGGATACAGATGAAGTCCTCAACAGAATGTAATAATTAGTATAAAAGATGAGAGGCTCCAAACTCTTGACTTGGTCCTTTAATAGCAAAAAACGTTTTAAAAATTCATAGTTATTTAAAAATAGCATTTGTTGCCACTGCTATTTACTGTACACTAATTTGAAACAATGTAAATAAAAACATTCTTTTTGTAGTGGCAATAATAAATGATAATAATTATAAATACAGATAATTTTTACCAATGGCAAAATTTCAATGATGGAAACAAAAATGAATAATTATACTTGAAATAAGTAACTTGTAAATTAACTTACAGTTTTTCAGATTCTTATGTGTGAGCTGATTGATTTTCTTTTCATTTGGACCTGGGTACCTAGTAAATGAAATATCGACAGATTGAAAATTATGATAAAGAAAGAATTCAAATAAAACAACTTTAGACAAGTAAAAAAAAATGAAAGAACATAAAACTAATGTGTAAAATGTTTGCAGGTGTTAAAAAAATGGTCATGCACAAAGAAGAGTTGACTTAATATGTAGCTTTACAACTTTATTACATAATATATTAATTTTACTACTGGTATATGGCTAGATAGTTTGCTGCAATCTGATTGGCTACTGGGAGGGCAAGAGTTCCCTGTAATGACCAGTTATTATGACATTTCATAAGACCAGTCATTACGAGTTTTTTTTTGACCTTTTTTTGACATTTATTTTTGATTGACTGTATATTAAATATACAGTCAATCAAAAATAAATGTCAAAAAAAAGGTAAAAAAAAAACTCATAATGACTGGTCTTATGAAATGTCATAATAACTGGTTGTCATAATAACAATGTTTGCTCAGCTGAATTGGCAGTCGTAACAGGCAAAACTGATTTCTTCAAAAATTTTTTGAAGAAATCATTTTTGCCTGTTGCGACTGCCAATTCAGCTGAGCAAACATTGTTTGAAATGAGTGCATGTACGCAAGCAGATATGGAAATTAACTTCCAGTGTTTTTTTCATTTTCTTTGGAAGATAGACTAAAGGCCATATAATCAATATCTTTGGACATTACATGGAAATCTCAGACCTCTGTCTTGTAATGACCTAGCTATTGCTCAGTCATTACAGCAAGGCCTCGGTCTGAGATTTCCATGTAATGACCTCACTCTCAGTTAATAAGTAGTATATATTATAAAATACCATGGATTCTGATATAAATGTGTGTGCCGGTCTTCACATTCCTGTCGAAATTCTCCCCTCTGAAAAAAATTATTACTACAGTATGAAAAACTAGACATCGAAGAATCAAATATTACAAGTTTTTCAACAAAAATGGGCTAGTGGCCAGTGCAGAGAGAATAATCACAAACAATTAATATAAATAATCTCAGACAAAAGTCCACAAGGTTAAAGGTATTCTTCTGACCTGAATCTGGTGTCCACTGCCAATATTCTTTAGATCTCTGAAGTACTTTATTCCCCAGCCAATTTCACCAACTCTTTGGTGTTTTGGCAGAGGATGTGGACAACTCTAAAATGATAGAACCATTAATAGATAATAGTTTTACTTAGACACTTATACACTAACACTTATACACTTTAAGGTATTCAAGTGGACTTGTAATGTTGTTTGATGTTAAATGGTCAAGAAAGTTTCAATGGAAGACATCAGACCCCCTTATAAAGGGAAACAACCAGTCTTGCCCAAAACATTTGACAGAAAATGATAAAAGATTCAAGCACGTTGCTTAAATTCATTTTAATTTGTTGCTTTCGACCCTTTCGCAAACAGACACCCTTCTCCTCCCCCAAAAAAATCTAAATTGCTTTAAACAATCCTGTATATTGTACATGTTAATGATCATGTCCTGTGATGATGCACTACCTTGCTGGCACGCCAGAGATAATTCAGATCGCTGGTACCCTCTGGAGACATGGTTCCAATGCCAACGTACGTTGGTTCGATAACTGTAACATTATGGTCCCGAATTCCATCAGGGCCTATATTCATTATAAGACACACAGTTTTTTTAGGATTCACAACAATAATAATCAAAAAGTCAATGCATTTTATGTATTTTGAGCTATTTGTATTATTTACAAAAGTTTAGTTTTAAAAGAGTAACAAACGGTTTGAGCTTAGATTCTTAAAAGCAATATTAAGCAAATGTACATTTTCTTCGAAAGCATATTTAAATTTGTCATTAAAAGTAAAAATTAATGTTTATTTGCATTTTAGGAGACATATGTTTTAAGGATTTCTGTTTTTAAAACAATTTTGAATTTATAGTAACAGTAACAAAACAATTTAGCGAGTGTGTACTTTTGAAGAGCGTGTTTTTGAACTTTTTGAGCGTGTTTTTACAGCTGTTTTTCATCATGCTTAAATATATTTATATTTACGATCAATTCATTTGCGCATTGTTTTTAGGAATCAAATTTGAGTAATTTTAGCTTGGATACTCTTCTTTGTTCGAAAATCATTAAAGAAAACATTAAGAAGTTATAAAATTTACCAAAAAAAAACTAAAAAAGTTAATGCGTTTCTTTATAAGTTTACCTGTAAACAGGACTAGTCCTTTACCGATATATGGATTGTAAAATTTATCAGAACCTGGCCACGAAACAGCACTTCTTGGCCGGTCCACCATTTTGGTTAGACGCCGTTGCTAGGAGACCATACTCCATTGTTGTCTCAGCTCTCTGTTTTTTTGGCAACGTGCAAAAATGAACGTGAGAAACTAAGTCCAAATTGTGCCGGAGCCCCTTAATTTGGCCATAGTGTCCCCCTGTTAACCCATTGCGCGAGCAGGAGCAGCCCAGAAGCTGAAAACGGTTTTTGTTGAAGGTTGCCGGCAAAAGTAAGTGATTTATGAGAATTATAAAAATTATTTTCTATTTTTTGATTCAGAGTGTATACACAAGGGCTTCAAAATATAATCTAATGATATTGCCTTTTGTGCTTTGTAAGGCATACCTATACACTTTGCAATCTACCAACGACACGTGCATATTGGCACTCGTGATGTGGCCATACCCTAAACTTTGTTCCTGTTCAACAATAATTCTACGCGTAATAGACAATTCTGCTCCCTTCATTTCAGTAAATTTTCATTCCCTCCCGCAGAGACTTAGCCATTGAAAGTCCCATTCTATGTCGATTCTCATTCAAGAATAATAAAAAGAAAAGCCCACGTAATTTTGAGCCCAAATTTCAATTTCACATTGAAAAGTGATGTTTGGCGCTGAAAACTTGTTTTTACTTTTGTTCTAATACCTGCTTGTACAAACAGTGTTTTGTACACAACTGAGATCTTAGTTTATGCTGTCCACCAGGGTTTTTTCAAACTATGTTAGTATATTCCCTTGTGTTTGGTTTAATGTCTGTGTTGCATTTTATTTAGCAAAATAATGAGCTCACGTCAGCTTCTTTAATATTTAAAAACAGCCAGTGTTATTTGTCCTGAACTTTACATTCCTAAACATCGGCAAAATCTAAGATTTTATCATTTAAAGTTAAACTTTTAATTTTTTGTTAATTTAAGTAAAAGTTTGTGATTTTGAATTTCTTATGTACGACAGCTGTACAGTTTGTTTTATTCATTGATTCATTAGAAATTTTAATTGTATCCGTTGCGTATTGTAGAAATCCTTGTTTTTGCCATGAATTTTTCATAAACTTCAAACAATTGTCACTGCTTTTGCTGGTCACTTCATATTAATATTTTTGATATTGCTGTTCTTTTAAAAAAATGTGATAAGAAATATATTAAGTACAAATCAATTCCAAAACTAAAACATATTATTATTATTATAAAGCAAACAAAAATTGCTTGCAAACTTACTTGGCCAGCAAAATATTCAAAGTTTATCATTTATAAGTATGCATGTTTGTTTCTAATTGATAAGGGACTAAAAAGACTACCATTATACAAAAGATTTCATAATCATGATACTTATATAATATCCAGTTCGTCTCTGATGGGACATATGACTGCAGTGAGTTCCCTTCTTTTTCTGCTTTTCTGATACAACCACTGGACATCTGCAAGATGTTACAGAGCAATCTCATTCTTCTCATCTTGATTCCATTATCATTTGAGTTTTTGTAGTTCAAGTTTAAATTCAGCACCACAGATTGTATTCCCTCAACACTTGCACAGTAATGTTCCACAGACGTTTTGGTTGTAAAAGTTATTACAATTATTGTAAGTGAAGAATAAAGAAAGTAAAGAAAGTTATTTTCATAAATGTTCATAAGTTATTTTCATAAATTATTTATTTTATTATTTTATTATTTATTTTCAAGGAAAGTGTGGTAAATCGAATGCCTTAGAAATTATTTTGAGCTTTACGACCTTTGATTGAAAAAGTTTACAAGTTAAAAGTTTACCTTATAATTAAAAAGTACCTGTTTTTTGTTCAATTATGTTGCAGGCCTGTCAATAAAATCCATCACACACCTAAAATATATAATTTATCGCTCTTGGTATTTCTAAGCAGTGACTTCTTACTTTTTGAAAACAGGTCATTGTGCTTCTTTTCTTTCAGAATGTGCAGTAAAACATGTAGCCGCGGGTCCCTCTGTTTTTTTTTTTCATAAAAAATGAGCTCTATCATGTTAAGAAAAACCATTTAAATGTATCAAAAAATTATTTTTGCTGAAAGCAGTCTGGACAGTTTGTCTCCATTGCAGTAACAAAGCAGGCAAAATCTACAAGCACCTGCATTGTTGGGTTTTTAGGCACTTTAAGTCATCGCACACCATCGCATGCTTTGGTAAACCAAGGCGAGCGAATGATTGTACACCTACTGATTTTTTTACTGACACGCCTGATGATGTAAAGATGTGGCATTTCTCTGGATAATTATATATGTTTTATTTTGAACTCTTAAACAGTGTTATATTTTTTCAGCAGCAAAATGTCTGTCCCACCAAAGTACGATGATTTAGGAAAGGAGAGCAGAGATGTTTTTGGAAAGGGTTATGGTTAGCATTTTTTCAGACTTTCTAAATGTTAGTAGTAATATTTGATATTTACTTTTACCTGTAGGGTAGCCTTATGTCCAGAGCATATGAATTTTCATTAAGCTAAGTGTCTTAAAAGGGATACACCATCAAAAATCAATAAACTACAGTATTTATGAATCTAATGCTATATATATTCATGTGCAATAGTTTCTTTGAGATTTCAGTTGTTGGCAGATATGAACTCCCCATATTTCTTGGTAGCTTATCATGTATAGTGTTTCAGTATCCAGCCCAGATAGCAACTGTCTCAAACAATTTTCCTTCCTGTAGCATTAGCATCGCTTTGAAGGACATTTTCTATAATTTTATTTTGTGTGTGTAGGTTTTGGGGCTGTTAAGTTTGATCTGAAGACTAAAACAAAAAATGGAGTGGTAAGTAGATTTTGTGTCATGATAATTTCATTGTTATTTGTATAATATTAGATGAAACAGCATACAGTATCTGATAACCCTAATTAGTCCAATTTTGAGTGAAAATGATGTACTTGCAATCACTCAAGGCTAAAACAAACTGCTGCTGGCCTTTTTGAGCCCACATGTCAATTGAACAGCAGCCCAAAATATTCAAAATGCTTGATGATTAAGCAGGAAATTTAGTTAAATTCCCATTGGCAAGTTATTTTATTTTAGTTAGAGAAAAATGGTCGCCAAATGTAAAAATGTAGTCCCCAAATGTAAAAACAAAGTACAAATAAAGTGAAAATAAAGCCACAGCGTTCATGGTTTGAGTGTCCGCACGGTAAAGAGTAAACAGAATTAAATTTGTATTTCTTTTTGTAGAAAAGCAGAAACGAGACTTAAGG
>JAOEHV020096193.1:0-15539 GCA_025447995.2 Isaurus tuberculatus
GCAAACAATAGAACAGTCCGAACAAGGCAACAGAGCTGATTCTTTTGACAATTTGACGTTGTGACGTCAGACGTCAGAGCAATATGGCGGCCCCCATGCGATTGACTAGCTCTTTTTTTTATTCATTTTTGGAGAATATGAGCAAGTGAAACGCCTTAAAATGTACATTTTTGGAATCCCAAACAGATGTTCTTAAACATATAAAAAGATAGTTTTGGAGTGCAGGTTCCCTTTAAAAAACCCTAACCCTAAATCAACTGGCATATCTTTATCCTTAAAACATTTTGTTATCTTCTCTTAGTTTTTCTTAGTTTATAATGACCATCCTATGAATTATTGCAATTTGATTGGTTGCCCTACCGGATGTCTATTACCAAAATTCGCGTATGTCCTTTTTACTTCTGTTTTCGTTCGGCAAGTTATAAAGTGATAATATTGTTTGGATTTTTAGGAGGGTTGCAGGTTTGAATTTCTAGTTTGCCATCGGAATTCTAGCAAGCCCGTTTTATTTAGCAAACAGCTTTATTAAAACTTTTCATTGCCAACTGTTAAAATTATCATTTAATTACTTCAAGTTAGGTCTATAAATCTGGTTTTTACAAACTACTTCAACATTATTTAGCTCGCATTATTTTGGATTCATATGAAAACACTACACTTTTTATATAAACATCAGTTAACTGAAATCAGTAACTTTTTTATTTTAAAAATAGTTACGTATGAGATTTTCAGAAGTTGGTATTTATTTTGCCCTCACCCAAGGTCAAAAACCAGTTGCTGTTATCAAAGCTGTTTTGAAAAAAAATGTAAATTCAGTTTGATTCTTCTTCGTGAGAATCGGGTTTTGTCTCAAAAAGCTCACTATTATCCATTTTAGTTTAAAAACGAAAAAGTTCTGGATAAATTGAAAAGATTGAGACCCACTTTGATTTTAGTAGTAGTTGCTGTTAGTTGTAGTGTCGCTGTTTTCGTGTTTTGACCCTTTTATGTCATTGTTGTTTGTATAATTTATAATATAAAGTATTGTAAATAGCTTTCTTATTGTACCTGATTGATATTTTTATTGACCTATAATATATTTTACAGCAGGTTTACTCCACCCTCCTGGTTCTTTTTCACCACGAAAGACAACCTCAAGCACCCTTGTTGCCGAGTCCCGTTCTCCTATTGCAGTCTTTGCCATTCGAGGACCCAATGCTCTCAGCCTATGGTTAGACGAAGTTGGTCCTCAAGACACATATCTCGCCCGTCGCACAGACCCTAACTCTCTTCGAGCATTGTACAGCAGAAGACAAACGAGCAAGGAAGATACCTTGTTCTACTGTCCAAGAAACTCTGAAAAAGCATCTTTCGAGCTGGCTCGTTGGTTTGGCGGACGCGTTCCAGGAAGTGGGGTCGTGAACATTGGTAGCAGTGATTCGGATCCCCCTGAAATTTTTGTTATCAAGACAAGCCCAGGAGGGAGGAAACTTCCAACCTGTCACCTTCACAGTAAAACACTTCGACCTCCCTCTATGCTTGTGTCCACTACCGATACCCAGTTGTTCCTCTTAATCTCTCCAATTGTTCCACTCAGATACATTGGCATTGTATTGAACCTATGCTGTGCACGCGGGTTTAATGTCCAAGGGGTGAGACGTGTGAGGCTAAACTACAGACGAGTGAACGGTATCGGCTTCTCGCAGGCACAGCTAGCTGTTTTCTGCCCAAAAAGCAGCCCTTTAGGTTCACCAGGTCAGAGTCCTACCTACGCTCCAAACAGTCCTAACTCAAAACTTTTGTTTGACTTTGAGTCTGACAGCTGGCGCTCAGCTCCACCCGTTGCTACCACAGTATTATGGCTGAATAGGGAAAACGGCTTCCATCACGCAGCATCCTTAATTGAGGTTGCCACCCTCGAGCTTAAGGCTTATGGCTGCCTTCCTGACCATATTTGTGATAAAGAACAACAGCTTGCAACTCAGTTGTGCTTTTTACCAGTGTCCTACAGTGAAGCTGTATTGAAACACATCGGAGGTGATTTTTTGTACCTTCCTGATTCTGCCATCTACTCCACTGCATTATTCCGACATTCATTTTATTCCAACCCAGAACTGGAGCAGGTTTGCGTTGTGACATTACTAAAAGATAAAGCTTTAAGATGTTGTGGTGATATTCTTAACCATTTGTTTCTCGAGAAACCCTTTACTGGTTCTTCAACTACTTTTGCGGGGTTATACTGTGGGTTTGAGCTACTTGGTTTAAAGCTGCTGCCACATTTATCAACTCATCAAGCCAAGGAATTCACCCCTTTTGAAGTGGGGACCGCTGCCTGGCAAGGAAGCCTTCAAACATTAACGTCTGGTCCAGCCCTTGTGTGCGCTTTGAGGGGAGTAAATGCCTTTTCTCGCCTAAAGGATTTTATTCACTCTTACTCCTGTATAAGAGCAAAAGGTCATTCACTAAGCAGTCAACAGATCTGCCCGGATATTGTAATGTCAACCACTGCAGAGCTGGCCTACCGTCAGCTGTCTGTTGTGTTTCATGAGAGGGAACTGTACTCTGACCAGTCAGCGCGCAAGTATTTAAAATATTTGCCTCCTCCAAGGTGAGTGCATTTCTCAGCTCAATATTTCTGTTCTCAACGTTGGTACACTATCCAAGGCGATAGAGGAGTAATTTACTGTATTATTACATAAAATTATATACCAGCGAGGCAATTTACAGGAAAATTTAAAAGTTTGTTATGACTTTATCGAAGTTCGAGATGCGCGGTCGCAATGAGAGAACAGTTGTGCAAGGCTTTTTGTTGTCACTTAATAGCACAGTTTTAAAGACAAAAGAAAATGGCACGCGATCAATACACTCGATTTTGAATTTGTTCCATCACCTCCTCAAGTAGAGCAGGAAGCTGACGTTTCGAGCGTTAACCCTTGAGTTGTTCTGACTAAACGCTAAACCTCGAGACCTCACGAGGGAATAATTTCGCTTTTAAACTCACACCCACCTCCCACCGAAACTCCCGAACCCCCGAAATCTAGCGCACTAACTAGTTTTAAGTACAACTCAACTGCTAGAAACTTCAGTGCTATGAACTACTTACGGAGATGATCATAGAAATATCAACTTTAAGGTGATTAAGTTAGGTGTTGTACCTACTCTTCGGAGCGCTTCAAAGGATAGTTTTTTCAAACAAAAAACAGTTTGTGAGTACTCTTCTCTGATGTTTGTTGTTTAATTCCCTAAGGAGAGCCATTTCCAGCGGACACAGCAGCAGTAACGAATCATTGAATGGCTCTGAATCATACTGTGCTAGGAAAACAAAGAAAAAGAGACTCAACCACGTACAAGAGCGTGGGTTAACGAATGAGGGTGCGTGTGGAGTGACGGAGGGCGTGGCACATGGGAACGTACCTCTGTTACAGAGCTTGTTAAATGGCCCTCAGCCAATCACCACGGTCGCCATCCTTAAACCAGAGGCAACAGGAAAACATTTGGGGAGGATCCTGAGGCGTTTTGTACAGGAGGGCTTCAGTATTGTTGCAATGAGACTCGATTATTTAGACAAACAAACTACAGAGTTACTGTGTCAGGACCAACAGCCAGCTGACAAGGTACATTGTTCATTTGTTGTTTTCTCAATTAGTTCAGGGATATATTTTCACTGTTAAGTGCACGCGTTTCTATAGTAGTTACGAAAGAAAAGTCTGAAATATATCAAACTTTGTCAAGATTCGAGCCCGTGACTTAAGCAATATTAGTTCATTGATCTTACGACTAAGCTAAGAAGCCACAACTGATGGAGAAGGAGGTCTGTTTTGGGATGAAGTATTAACAAATATAAACCAGAAGAATTTGGGTTCAGTGACATTCAAGCCCTGACCTCGTCGCCATTTATGCTGTGTTGTGTTCTGTCTTAATCCTTAATATATTCTATCACTGTAATTTTGTGCTATCCGTGATAAAACCACATATTGCGTGTAAACTAACGGGAGTGGTAGAAAGTAACAATTTTTTAAAAACCTTATGGTAAAATCCATGTTTTATCAGTGTTCGATCTTAAAGATACAATTGTTATGCATTATTTTAGAATTGCGTTAAAGTATTAGAGACAATACATTGAGGTCCGACGTCTGTAGCAAGAAATTTTTGAATAGTTAATTAAGGGACTGGGGGAGTCGGGGGGGGATGTGAACTGACACCAAAGCGGACCAATTGTTTCAACATTTCAGGGGTGGGGAGGGGTAACTATTAAGAGAATGATTGATTTACCACATGTAATGTTTGTCAGTCATAAACACAGCAGAAAGAAATGTTTGACAACAGATATTTAATTTTTTTCCGTCTAGTTAATTGTATTCTTTCAACTTGAATAGGCTTGAAAAACTCCATTGGGATAGATATAAATAGACTAAATATTTTAGTGTTTCGACTTTTGACCAAAGATTAAACATTTGAAGTGCTTATTTAGATTGTTTCAGAGAAACAAGATACTTTCTAAAATCATTTTTTGTATTAAACTTCGTTTTAATAAAGCAGACTTCTGCTGACCCTTTTGGGATGTGGTGGGGGTCGCATCCCTTACCCCATTCCCACCCCTGATCGAAATTTGGACATTTATCATCAGATAAACACTTTCTCTTAACTCTTTTTTCTTAACTTAGGGTAAAGCGTAACTATAATTATTTTTCTCGAGTTCAGTGGAATTTAAGCATAAAACATAATGGTGAATAATGTTTGGGTTTTTTTAGGGCAAAGATAATGTCGAGATATTTGTTCGCCATATGACCTCAGGCCCCATCCTGATCTTGTGTTTACAACGAGAGAACTCTGTGAAACATTTATTGGACATTCTTGGACCACAAGATCCCAGGGCCGCGCGACAAGAATCCCAGTTCCTTTTACGAGGCTGTTTTGGCGTGGATGAAGTACAAAATGGATTATATGGTGAGATGATTTTGGGGGTAATTTTTACAGTTTTAGATTTTTTCTCTTTAGAAAACATACACAATCCAAAATGATCATAAAAAATTTCAACCTTGAGTTGTCTAAATTACAGTTGCTCTGATGAAGGTCTAACGCTCGAAACGTCAGCTCCTTACACTACTTACGGTGATGATTATTAAAATTTCAACCTTGAGCTGTCTAAATTATAGTTGTTCTTATGAAGTTCTAACGCACAGAACGTCAGCTCCTTACACTACTCACGGTGATGATTATTAAAATTTCAACCTTGAGTTGTCTAAATTAGTTGTTCTTATGAAGGTCTAACGCACAGAACGTCAGCTCCTTACACTACTTACGGCGCAGATCAAAAATATTTCAACCTCGAGTCGTCTGAATCACTTATTTTGTTTTAGTCTGTAAAAAGTTTTAAAGGATTCTGAGCTCATTGCTGCTGTATCATTGTATTTCATACTGATCCTGTTTTTCGTTTGTTGATAGGTTCATCCTCGTACAACACAGCTGTGAGGGATCAACGGCTGCTGTTTCCTGGAGGATTGTGTTGTCCGGTTACAGTGGACCTTAAAGCTGAAGGCGTTAGTATTCAGAGCTGCGTTGTTCAAAAACTGGTTAAATTTAACCCTTAGTTAAGCCAAAACTCAAACAGTAAATTTTTTCACAAGGAAAAATTTATGTTGCTAACAAACGCCGTTCATATATCCTAACAAAACAAACAAAACGACCCCAAATTTCCAAGCCAAATTAATGTGTAAAAGGTAGGAAACAGGAACATTGATAAAAAAAACCTGGAAAATCACTGAGTTAGTGTTAAACGGTCTTTGAACAACTAGGCCCTGTTACTGAATGTTTTTTCCTTCTATGTAAACGAAATTGTACACAGTTTTACTTCAGTCTTACAAGTTGTTCCGCGATATTTTAATAAGCTAAAAGTTAAGTGTCTATCTGCGGTTTCTGTGCCGTTAAACTGATGAGAGTCTCTAACTCTCCTCGGACGGGACACTAATCCATCGCAGGTTAGCTCCCAGCAGAAGCTGATTCTCATTTACCGACCTCTTTAGGATGGAAACCTGAGAAAGCTTTGGCGAAAAGGTGGTGACACAAATGTATAAATTTCGGGAGTGAAGAAGGTTGATTTTGGTGTTTTTGAAGGCAAAGATCTTAACAGCTGCGCTAACCATGCCGTTCTTACGGGGTTGTAAAGGTATTATATGTTATCCCACGCTCCCTTTTCTTGGCATTCTCTAATGTTATGGTATAAATACGTAACTGGAGAGGGGATGAATTTTGTTTACAGGGCAAATAATGGTGTGTTACCTGCAATGGATAGTGTCTCGTCCAGTGGGAATCAAGGACTCTCATTCGCTTAGAGAAACCCGAGATAAGCACCGGCCCATGAGCCACTAGGCTCGAAAAAGGAAAAGATAAAGAGGTCGTTTGCTAATCGCCCTCTCTTGCAGCCAGAGGCTGCATTGCCAAGGATGCAGCTCAACGAGGTCGGACCAGAGAAGCTGTGCTGCCGTCTAGGCGCTCTGCCCCAGAGCACGATCCATACATAACCTTGGAGCACAGCACCACAGCCAGATTTAATCAGCTGGGAGTCGATTTTGCTGAGGGAGGAAAACCAGAGTACCCGGAGAAAAACCCTCGGAGTCAGATTGAGATTGACAAATCTCAACCCACATGCCGAGCCCGGAAGTCGAACCCGGGTCGTAGAGGTGGGAGGCGCGAGTGATGACCGCCACGCCAACCTGACTCCCCAGATTTAATTGTTTGTACAAGTGCGGTTACAATTACTTGTGAAACTTTTCTTATATACTTTGTGTTTGTGTATCACAGATTTTATGTCTTGCTGTTGATGAGATATTTGACACGGCTTCCGAGCGCTTACTTGTGGAGAGCACGCACTCAGCACCAGCAAACGATAGCATTCACCATCCCCTCAGTCTCTTGCCCAGTTCCTTGCTAGAGATCAACTGTGTTTTGCTACTACCGCCTCTTGTAAAAGGCGACCCTACCCAGGGACGAAACAGGAGCAGTGCATTCACTGAGGTCATCGATGGTCTGGTTTCTCAAGCTGGATTTCGTCTTGTTGGGTTACGTATGGTGATGTTTTCACAACAACAGGCGGAGAACTGTGTTGGGTTATACCGAGTTTCTTTAGAATCTAAGCCACACGTTATCGTGAGTTTGCTAACACAGATTTGTTGCGCATACACACTATTATTTATTATTATTATTATTTATCAGCGCCGTAAGTAGTGTGAGGATCTTAGCATTAAACATTTTTTTAGAGTTGCACTGTTTCGAGCATTAGGCAAATTAGCTGTCCAATTACTCTTATGGAGGGTTGATGCTCCTTACAATCCTCGCTACGATAATTTATGTTGTTACATGTTTTACAAATGATGCGTTTTTAGAGATTCCAGTGAAATTAGTGTTACCGCAACTCGTAGACAATAAATTTATTGCAAATTGTGTAAAATCGTGTCTTACTGTCATATCTTGTTCTAACAGAGTTGTGTCTTGTCATATTCAGGCAAATGAGCTCACCAAGAGACCGTCCATTGTCTTAGCTCTCCTTAGAGACAATGCGGTCACGTGTTTCGATATGCTTCTTGGCAGGTAGGAACGCCCTGTGTTCTGTACTTCTGTGTCTTTATATTCGATTAGTTAGTATCACAATGGTTTAATACAAATTAGTGGTATCATGATGGCTTTATCCAGGGTTGTAGTTTAAGCTCATTAATAGGTAAATCTGTCATTTATAGTTCCGGTAAAAGGGATTCTTTGTCAACCAAATATGGCAAGTACATCCTGGCTGCCAGGACAACAAAGCAGGTTAGTGGTTAGTTTGATTCAGCGTATCTGTAATATCATATGTACAAACCACAAGTGATGGAATTCGTGTTAAGTTTTAGATCGTGATGATGTTTTCGGTTAGCTGTCGGTTTCTGTTGGAAACTATAGTGCTATGCTAAGCTTTTTATTTGTTTTCTTCTTTTCTTTATAGGCTGGACGATTACTGGAGTGTTTCTTTGACAAGTTAATACAGAATCCCAAGGCTGAAATAGTCAGCGCCTCTCCGCCTCACAATAACAAACAAATAACCTAAAGGTCTTAAAAGCATTTGATCTTTAGATTGACAACTATTGTCCGTTGCAGTGCAAAATATTGACTCTTCCATAACACATTCAGTTTGTGTATGTAAAAATGTTGCAGGCAGAGTTTTTATAAGGTTTTAGCCTTTTATCAAGCATACTTTCGTATTGCTTGTTTGATTTGTCGAAATTATCCAGATTTCAGGCCGCTTAAAATTGTAAGAATATTTTGTTACTTTGGACTTAATCCTGTAGAATCTTTCTATTTAAAAAAAAAGACCAAGTTATATTTTTCCACACTTATCTCGTACATGGGTGAAGTTTGGCAGGCGAAGGCAATACTTATTTCCGTGTTTCGAGTGGTTTGTATCGCAACTATCAGATTTTAAACCACTGAAATTTTAAAAACGCTTTCGGTTTCTTTTGCGCTCATCTTTAAGAAAGCGTTAAATTATATTTTATCTCACATAAGTAGTCTAGGTTTTACTGTTTCCCACTTCTTGCACGAAGAAGAAAAGCTTAACTTAACTTAAAAGTTATTCTGTTAAAACTATCAAATAGTTATTAGTGCAAATGTTACCTTTAATTATTCACAACAAGAGTGGCTCTAGAATATTTTTAACAAAAGCATTTTTTTGTATTCAACCTCTCTTCCCTTTTTTTCAAAACAAAATCTGTGTATATTTTAAGCCCATTCATTTCTAACTCATGCTGTGGCGTGATTGAGGCTCCAATTGTTTTTCGGAGGTAATGATCAAAGGCATTTCTTGTTTTTCTATATAGTTAAATAGGCGCATGCAAAATATAAAACTGCTCCCCTAGATAAATATTTCGTGGGTTTGTCATGTGTAAAAACAGTTATTTATTATTGAGATATCTATTTTATTTTATATATCATATTTTTTGAGAAGTTAAGAATGAATTAAGAATTTAGTTACAATTGCAGTAGATTTGTACATTTGAAGAGTATCTTGCTCGTTCTGTGCTATTTAAAAGTAAATTTCCTGAGTGTCAATCTTTCTATTAATAAAGAGGGAAAGAAATAAGGGAAAGGAAAGGAAATAGAAAGAAATACAATTGGAAAGAATGGAAGGGAAAGAGGAAACAAGGAAAGTGAAAAGCAGTGAAACGGGAAAGAAGGGAAGAGGAATAAAAAGCAAGGGAATGATAAGTAGTTGATTGGCTAAAAGGAAATGGGAAGAGAAGAAGAAAATGGAATTGAAAGCATTGGAATGGAAAAGAAGGGAGGAGAAAGGGAGGGAAAACAGGGAAATAGGAAGGAAGAGAAGAGTAAAGGAAAGCAAGGGAAGTGTTGACCAATAAGATTGGAATAGGAAATGGGAAGAGAAAAAAAGGAAATGGAATTGAAAGCATTGGAATGGAAAAGAAGGGAGGGAAAACAGGGAAATGGAAAGGAAGAGAAGGGTAAAGGAAAGCAAGGGAAGTGTTGACCAATAAAGTTGGAATAGGAAATGGGAAGAGAAAACACTGAAGGTAATGAGTAAGAAATGGAATTAGAAAAACGGAAGGGAATTAAAAACAAAGAAAAAGATAAGAAATATAAAAGGGAAGAATAGAAGGGGAAGAAAAATCAATGAAAAGGGTAACTCATGATATAAAAAAGGGAAAATAGAAAGAAAGGGAGAGGTAACTAAAAAAATTGGAAAGAAAGGAAAAGAACGGAATGGGGAAAAAAGCTAGAAAATAAGTAAAGCATCGGAAGGAAAAGCGAAAGAGAAGGAAAAGGAGGTTGAGATTGGCAGTTCTTTCTCTATTGTTTTTAAAATGCTTTTGGTAGTTCGGCAACTTGGTTTCCAGTTAACATTTTCATTCACCATAGAAATCTAGCCCAATAGTTGTGCGCCGTAGTACAACGAAGAATATTTATTGCCTTCTTTTGAGAACATTTGTAAAGAAAATTGTTGTCTTAGTTTAGCAACTCATAATTGACTGAATGATTTGAAACGCTAGTAAGATCCAACGTCTCCATACGTGACTGGGAAACGCGCAAGAAATTAAACCAACTGCAATTTTTAGTATGGACGTGTATCAGTTCCGTTGTCGGGCAATATCTTTTCGAAGACTTATATCAGATACAAAACGCGAGAAGTCTCATGTTTAAAGCAAGTTGTTAAAACTCGTTTCATTTAAATGTTTTTATACTTGATAGTATTTATATTTATAAAGGAGCAGAGGCGGGAGATTGTTTTAAAAACTATTTTGATAATTTCAACATAAAAATTTTTTAATATTTCCTAAATTGGTCAAAGCATGTAACTATATTGGAAGCTAGTCCGGCCGTGTATTAGTCCTGTGAGCATGTCCAATGGGTTGTAGTAGTTATGGACGCCTTGCTTTCTGACTTTTGAGTCTCAAAATCAATTAATGTGGTTTTAGTCTTCAGGACCTTCCTATTTTGTGATTTTTTGTTAAGAGTAATAGCGATGTTATTAATAACATATCCAATGTTATATGCGCTGTGCTTTGCATATAAAATCATAAGGAAATGCTCTTAGTGAAAACAGACCACAACACCGGGATCACTACCCTGCTATTTTCGACAAGCATGTGAGTTTTTTTCAGTCCCCCGAGAGTGTCAAGAGACAAGACGTCCTTATCCGAGGAGACGTAAAGGTCTAACAATTTACAAATATTTAGCATTTTTCAGCCTTAATTTCTTTTAAAATTAATTAATAATAAATTAATGTTTGAAATTGTTCCTCAGCTAGAACCTCGCAGTAGCCATTTTTTTTGTCTGGTTTTTGCTTAAATGAGGTTTTTAAGTTGAGAAAAGAAAAGTAAATACAGAAAAGAAGTACGCTAATGGGTGTATTATGGAAACAAGACATTTTTTGCACCCGGGCAATATGGGCTATTCCTGGCTGATACAAAAAGATAGCTCCGCCGGAAGTGACATCAAATGATAAGGCCTTTAATCCTATATTACTTTCACTTAATCCTTTATTTAAAAGAGGGCCGTGACTTTGTTTAAATGCATATTTGTATTTCCTAGTAAAAAGGCGGTTAACGTTTCTAGGGTGGAGCTAAGAAGGTCCTTCTGCAACACGCTGAAAAGACTGTGATGTGATCAAACTGAATTCCTCGGTAGACCCAGGGGTGGATCCAGGTATTTGAAAAGGGGGGGGGCACAGCGAGCGCCAAAGGTGCAAGTTTTCTAGGGGCTCTGGGGGCATGCCCCCCCCCAGAAAGTTTTGAAAATTTGAGTCTCTAAAATGGCTATTTCCAGCATTTTGCAACAAATTTTGTATCATTTAAGAATAATTTCTTGCTCGTAAACTTTGTTCAAATAAAGAGTTTAAATCAATGGAATACATGGTGTTTTTGTAAAAAAAAAAAAAATTCAAAAGGGGGTGGGCACAGGCCCCACCAGCCCCCCCCCCATCCTTGGATCCGCCACTGAGACCCGCTGCCAGAAATTTCGGTAAATTTCCATAGCGGACTACCCTGGGTGCCTGAGGGTTTTTTTAAGGGGGGAGGGGGGGGGAAGCCTCTTCTCGCTTCCCCGAAGGAAAAAAAAAACCTGCATGGTACCCAGGGTAATAGCGGACCTAATAAGTTTTCAAGGGGAGTGGAGGGGGAAATAGTTGAACATTGAAAAAGCCTCAAACAATAGTTTTTTAATATATTTTTTTTAATAAGCTTTATTTTTTTGTTTCAATTTGAAATAATTGATATTATATAAAAGAATCGGATATACAACTTGAAGTATCGTACACTTAAGTGTAGTTCTTTTCAACGTCATGTTTTTCCCCGGCACAGATCTAGAAATGAAATTAATCAGTATAAAGCAATTGTATTGTTATGTATAATAACAAATAAATAATACATAGATAAATATTTTATTACAACCCTTTTAAAGGGTTTTTAAGTGTCATGTTACCCCCCCCCCCCCCCTTCCCTTCCTCTCCTCAGTTAAGAATTGTCTTAATTGGTTGGAGAAAAACTAGTTAGCTGTGAATGGTGAATCCCTAGCCGGATAACTGAGAAACAACTGAGGACAATTCTATTCAGTATTGAGATCTTGAACCCGGGTCATCCACATTCAAATCTCACCTCTTGCCTCCAATCGCAAGAACAATGAAAATGTTCTTTCATACCGATAAAACGTTTTAATTTTCCTGAAATATGTTTAAAAAATGTTACCATGTGACAAAAAACAATGGGCACCAACTCATCCCCTAGATTGCATAAAATAAAAAGTAAAAACATAGAGCGAATAAACACGAAAACAATCCATCCGACCATCAAATTCTAAAAAGGATGCTAACAATATATTCTATATTGAGCCTTCTAACAGCAAATCTTTATATGCATGTTTTTAGATCAAGAGTTTCGATCAAAAGCTCAAGGAGGGCGTTCCTTATCTGAGTTATAATAAAAAAAAGACCGTTTTTTTCCCTATTTTTTTACCAAAGTTTAAAATTCCTCCATTCTATTTCAGTTTACCTTTTAATTATTATTACATTTTTCAATTTTCTTTTTTAACGGCCTGGAGGGCGCCTAAAAAATAAAACGTATTTATGTTCCCGGTTGGTTTCTGCGGATGGAAATATAAACAAAGGTACAACTGCATTAACAATTATGTATGAGAACATTTTAAAAAACATATAATGGTAAAGTCTTTAAAGAACATTTAGCTTGTCCGAAAAACAAGACGTTTATATAAAACAAGAGTTACTGCCATCTTTAGGTAAGCTAAGAACACACACTGGCTACTGAATAAAAAAAAAATTCCCGCGGTTTCTCATCAGCGTCCGCATTGCTAAAAAATGAACGCATCAACTTTTTTTTTATTTTTCAAACACAAAAAACTAAGAGAATATTACAATAAGACTTTCAGACTTACCAACGCTCTCATCCTGTTCATTATCGTCACTATTTATATATTTTTATATGTAAAAATCTTACGACGGTATTTGTTCTCCTGTATCCTTAAACGTCATTGAAAAAAAAAACACATCCTCATTTATTTTTCAGAAAAATTCTGATGAGAAACCAGAATTTTTTTTTTATTTGGCCTTACAGTTTGTTTAGCCTGAGATGCAGACTCTAGGCCCCAGTGCCACAATTACAGAAATCTTAATTAAAGAAAAAAAAATTAGCGATCTGCCAGGAAGATTTGTTATGTTCCCTTGTGTCAACTTAGCATGAAGCCGCAGAGAGCAACACTGTAGCAATCCAAAGAAGTTTATTCGTTTTGCAAACCGCGGGCAATATCGATGCAAATTTGTCCTGGGCTGGGGGAACTATTAAGCAAAACGATTACGTACCTTAAAATCTTGTTTCCGCCTGATGCGTTAAGTGTTGAAACTTTAGACAAAAAGGTCAACAAATATTTCAAAAGTAAAATCAAATGTTTTTTTTTTTGCGCTAGACGCTTTCTTATGTGAATTTAAGTTAAAAAGCCTTATGCAGGTTAAGTATTTGTAACATGCAAATATACTGCCCTCTTTCCTGTTTGATATTAGTTGAAATAAAAAGAAGGGAAAAGGAGAGAAAGCAAAGGAAGAGGTAACTAAAAAGTTGGAAAGAAAGAAAAAGAACGGAAAGGAAAAAAAATAAGATAATAAGAAGGGAAGTATCGTAATGGGAAGGAAAAGCGAAAGAGAAGGAAAAGGAAGTTGAGATTAAATTGGCATTTTTTTCTGTATTGTTTACACGCTTTTTCTCAATTTTATTATTTTTTTTATGGTAGTTTCTGCAACTTGGTCTTCAGTTAACAATTTCATTCACCATAGACTAAATCTTGCCCAATATCGGCAATGCAATTTTGTCCTGGGCTGGGGAAATTATTTAGCAAAACTATTACGTACATTCAAATCTTGTTTTCCGCCTGGTGCGCTTAGCGTCGAAACTTTAGACAAAAACGTCAATAAATATTTCAAAAGTAAAATCAAATGTTATTTTGGAGTTAGACGTTTTATTATGTTAATTTAATTTTAAAAAAACATATGCAGGTTAAGTATTTGTAACATGCTAATACTGCCCTCTTTCCTGTTTAATATTAGTTGTTTAGCATGCAGTATATATATTATATTGAAAGTTTGCTTCTGATTTTCGTTTTATCCTTTATTCTGTTTAAATAGATAAACACAAAATTAGTCCTTAACTAAAGCTCTGAACTAGAAAAAAAAACAATTATAACTGCGTTTATTGCTTTTAATTAGTTAATGAACAACGTTAAAGTCAATTTTAGATATGAACGAATTTCCCGTGGTGCCTTACCAGTTATACGTTAGCAATTGCCAAGGTGACGTCTAACATGTAGCGCTGTTTTTTATATTTGCTTTTATTTCTCTTGCGTTTTTCCGTCCAACTTTGTTTTTCTATTAGACACTTTATGGGGGTCAAGTTTATGCAAGTATTCGTTTCTACTCTGCATTAGCACCCTATTTAACATTTAACCATCGTGGTCGAATAGCAAGATTATACGTGTCAAATAAGTGAGACCGAATACACTCAAAGTCCATCAATTGGAGAGGTTGATAGTCATCAAGGCTTAAAGTGCCGATAATGGCTCTTAAACTTTGAGAAAACAAACATTTTGAATCGTTTTAGTTTAAACCAACTAGAAAACTACATTGGGTTTAAGATATTTATTCCCTTCTTGATAATCTTGTCACAAGGTAAAATTCTATAATAAATAGAAACTTTCATTTGAGTTCTTTCATTTCATCTTGCGCGTCGGTTTATATTTAATGGTTTTTGTCGGCAATCAGTGTCCATTGTTTTACATCTCTTTTGTTACGTATCTCATTTGTTCAGTCTTTGTTTGCAGTTCTGTAAGATGAAGCGCCACGCTTTCTGCCTTTCTCATTTGTAACCAGCGCGTTAGAAGCAAGTACGGTCGCTGCTCTGTTCAAGGCTGTGAGTGGAGTCAGGATTGTAGTTAGAAAACCAGCTACTCTACCGATGGAAACTACAATCAAGGCTAGAGTAGGGACACCAGAGTTATTCCCCCATTTAGTACAAAATAAAACCTTTGTTACACTCTTAAATCCTATTGTAAACTTCGCCAAGACGATGTCTCTTCAGTTCCTTGTCAATTCGGCAGAACATTCATACAAATACTACAACGTTATCAACAAGAAATCCGGGTTTGCAAAGTTCTCGATCCAGTGCTTGCAATAATTTAGCATGAATGTTCTGTATGTCGATAATATGGATGGTATAAAGATCTTAGGCTTTAGTATGTGTGTGTGGAGGGGAGAGCACTAGCCTTTATTCAATGTAAAAAATTGCTCTCAGGAGGTATGTCTTTCTTCCAAGCCCTTGTTCAACGCTGAACGGCTTTAATCGGAGATTAGCTAAGTTGCTTTGTATACGACAGCAGTTTTACTTCTTGTTGAAAAATAAACTAATCTTTTATACGTTTACAGTAATACCAGGCGCGTACGCGGCTTTTCCTGCGGGGGGGGGGGGGGTGCACTTTAAGATTGAGCGGACCTTAGGTTATCCGTCCTTTAAATATGATAT
>JAOEHV020096415.1:0-15536 GCA_025447995.2 Isaurus tuberculatus
GTAAACAACTAATTTAAAACTAATTATAGAATTACTTTTGTTTTTCAAAGAGTCAAGGTCAACGCAAATACGTAAATCATTTTTAAAACTAAAGCTATTCATTTTGTGCCGTAACAATATGCTCAATGATAGGACTCTGATTAAGTAAACAGTTGCTGTGTTGGACATCATCTGATTCTGAAGTCTTATCGTTTGAAAAAATATAACTGAATTGATTGAAGTGCAAAGACATATAATAATCAATTTAACAAACACAGCAACGTAACAGGAACAGTTTGATAGTGGTAAAGAGTTGGTAAGTTGCATACACGTCAAACCCTGGAAGTTGGAATGCGTGAGATTTGGCGGGATAGGGGGGGGGGTGGCAGAGGGAGGGTTTATAAACGAAATCCTTCTTTGAGGGGGCATATCTATGATCGATTGAAATAGATAATGATAACGTAAAATTAAATGACGAATAAGAAACTTTGACGGAAAGCTGTAATTTATCTATTTAAATTTATTCAAACTACAGACAACGTTGCGTTGCATGAAGCTGGATTTGACTTAATTCTGCGACGAATGTGCTAAATTGTACTCTCTTGTTGCCGATTTCGCTGATTTAAGAAGCTATTTGTTAGGTTGAAATTGGTGAGCTGCCTCATTGCAAGCCAATTTAACGGTGAGGATGCTGGACAATGTTCCCTTGGGGTCTAGATTGGGTCTAAAAGTTTTGTTCTTTCGAACCAAGGAAAAAACACGTTCCTCCTTCATCACATTTTTTTAAACCTCAAAATTTAGCAGCAAAGAGATCACGCAAGTGAAATGCGTGAGATTATTGGTGTAATGCGTGAGAGCGTGAGAAAAGACACTGAGGCGTGAGACTCACGCAAAATGCGTGAGAGTTGACAGGTCTAAAGTTAGTAGAAGCCACCCTTTCATCAGAGAATGAAGATCACGATGAGGGGGTGGATTTTGTGTCAGCAGAAATTGGTTCATCAAGCTCTGAGGAAGAGGAGAAAAGTGATGAGAACGATTATGACAATTCCTCTCGCGTTGATGAGATCAGGAAGGAGAGCAACATGCTTTCTGTTATGAACTGCACAGGGTAGAAATTTTTCTCGTTTAATAATCTCTGTCACATCTTTCAGCGTGGGGAGGGTTATAACTTTTTTGGGTAATACAAGGGGGGTGGCTACAGTTTTTTTTTTTGTGGAGGAAATTGGGGGGAGGGCATAAAAAACCTTCACCTGGGAAAAATTTGCACTGACCCCTCCCCCCTCTAATTAATTACAGGTCCCTTACATCTATTCTTGAAAGCAGCTTTCCAACGACATTCCACAAGCATTACGCTTTTTTGTTCTAACAAAATACAAGCTCGAAGCACAACGGAACACTTTTGCCATCTCTTTTGCCCTAAACGATATGAAAAAATTCCCTCGGTTTTTGACCAAAGTCAACAAAAAAAACTGTACTGTGGCGAAAAGCATGGCATGTTTTTATTGCTTTGTAGTGGGTTGTAACTTTTAAAGAGAGATCAAAAAAGAAGCTCACCCCCCCCCCTCCCTACCTCCCACACCGGGCATTGTAGTAGTCTTTGTACACGAAAGCGAGGCTATTCTTTCAAAATGGCGGCCGCAAGTGAATTTCCAACTGAACTTGCTACTCGTCCTTTGGGCTTTATTGCCCTTACTGGTCTAGATGTTAGCCAAAAGCCTGTTCATAGGGCTATATGGGATTCTTTCTCAGTTAACAGACACCCAGATCGTGTTCCACTCTCTTTTAAATTGTTGTCCTTAGACCATGAGTATCCTAAGGCTAAACCAAAGGTAAGAACAATGTTCTGTTAACTTTGTGGAAACATTCATTTATTTTGTAAACACTTAACCAAACTTTGCAAGAATTAGTTATTTTGCTAACGCGTTTATTCAAAAGCGACTAGCTTACCTACTTGTCTCATAATTAGAAGTGTTACATGAGTAATGTGTTTTGATTATTTATAAATTTTCGAAAATGTTTTTTTTGGCCATACCATCTATTAAGGCAAAATTTCCTTTTTACTATCCCTTACATTAAAGCTGCATGCAGCCAATTCGATTTGAGTCGATCTTTGAGTTTTTACGAGAGGATGGTTTGATTGGTAATGTTTTTAACCGTTAAGGTAGGTGTTTCCTAGAATTTAAGTTACGGTTTGGTCTCAAGAGTGAATACTGTTGATGGCCTGATTTATCAGCTGCATATATGGTTAATGTAGGGGTAGTAAAGAAACATTACAGAAGCAAAAATAATGTGCCAATGAGACTGATTGCTTTCACAGGCAACTATAAAAAACAACTAAAAAAAGTTGGGCCGGTATAATTTTTCCAGGTCAAGTAAATTTTTAATTTTACTTACCCAGTGGGTCATTAATTTAAAATGCTTAAAGTCAAGCCTTGTTTATCCACTTAGTACTCAGGGTTTTCAATAAGAGCCGGCTGCCGGCGAAATTTGCTGGCTATTTCACTTAAATCTGCCACCTACTTTGACGGAAAAAATATCCATATAATAGAAATAAATCGAGAAACATTCACAGTGAAAATATCTTTACCATTTGCCAAGATTTAACATGAAATACACCGAAAAACTTGTGTCTATATTGAATTATTCTAGCACTGTTCTGTGTGATCGTTTGTGATGATCTGAACAGTGATCCAGGCAACCTTGCATTTTTTTACGAGTTGATCTTTAGCCGCCTACTTTTCTGGTTTTGCCACCTATTTTGATTCTTATTGAAAACCCTGGTACTACAAAATTGCGAACACAGGTTAAGTGCTAGTGCCATGAATCACTTGGTTCATAAAAGGATTTATCGAACTTAGTTTATCAAGGGCAGATTTTTAATGAATTAAGTAGTATATCAAACATGAGAGACAGCGGGAGTTTACCATTTGCACAAAAAACCAGTTGGTCCAACCGGGTAGTGCAGTCTCTTTAATAGTAAGCGATTTTCCGTTTCTGTGAACTAGTACCCAGGTGGAATCACCATATCAGCAGAAAAGATTGCATATTGTTTTTTTCCACTTGTTTTGAATGAGTTGCTCGATGATTGCGAGATTGAAAATGAAACTTGTGTGAAGAAGAAGACATCATGATAATTTATTTGATGCCATCAGTTCTTTTATGAGAAGACATTTAAATCGAATTCACAGGTTTTCCAAAGAGATGTTTCGATTTCAAATTACAATCAATAACATTACATACCTCTCCTACTTTTCCAATCTGGTTCATTCTCCTATGTCTTTTAAACTAATCAGAAATATCTAGTAATGGAAAAAAAGAACATTGTGAATATGAACAAGGTACACTAATTATCGAAATTCACTGTAGTTTCTAAAGAAAATTCCAACATAACATTCACCGTAAAGTCGTGTCCATACCTTTAATCAACAAGCACAGATGCATTAGTTCATTTATTAAATCTGATGCAATAAAACAGCACACAGCTAGAGCACAGATAAGCTCATGCTTCCTCCATGATAGTCAAACGTTTTTGCATTTCGAAGGCAGATATGCAGTACTGGGAACAAAAAGTTGGTGGACCGGTCCAAGTGGACCACCTTGAAAGGTGGTCCACTTTTTTCGGTCATTTTTCGATCAGGCTGAACCAAACCATTTGGTTTCCAACTGAAATTTCCGGGATTTCGGGCTAAATAGTAAGCACCCACTGTTTCATCACATTTCCAAACACTAAGAAGAGAGTTGAAAATATGATGCATAGCAAAGTATTTTTGATGAAATTCGAGGTGTTCAGAAAATGATGAAAAATTGTCTTGAGTATTTGATATATCTTCTCAATCAAAACTTCTCAAGCAAACGAAGAAATAAATTGTAAGAATATATGCTAATTAAGATCACGTTTCCAAACCATGGTCACGGTTATGATTTCTTTTGTTTTGAATTGATGAATTATTAATGAGTTTGAGAATTCTTGTTCCAGCGCACTTCCTATGAATGGTACTTACCAAAGGGAATACTAAAAAGCAAATGGATGCAGAAACACCTTCACAGTGTTCCTGCTGTGGTTGTAGTGTTTTATGAATTAGACTGGGATGATGTTCAGTGGAAAGATCGACAAACAGAATGTGCAGAAACTGTTCAAAAAGTCAGGTAAAGAATGCAGTTTAAAAATCATTTAACCCTTTCAGCCCCAGGTAATTTATCAAGGTCTAACTTCTCCTTACATAACTCAAACAAAATAGTATGACTTGTAATGAGAAACTTGGAATTGATCAAGTGGAATAAGCTGTGGAAGTTGAAAAGCCAAATTCTTCCAAACTGCTTATATAGACAGTATGGAACTCAGTTGGGAGAATTTGCCAATACGTCATTTGTCGTGTTTGGGGCTTAAAGGGTTAATGCTTTAACATATAATGATCGGATTTTGATATTGATGTTTTAAACTGGGCTATTCAAGTTAGAATCAATATCATTATATGTAAAGTGTAGTTGTTCTTCTTCTGATGCTACAAAATCTAAAATAAAAAAGCATTGTGCAGAAAAAACTGTCAAAGATGCTTCACTGCAAATCTAAGTTTTATGTGCATATAGGGTCTTTACCATTTCATGGTATTTATCACGAGCATAGTGTGGTGTCAATTAGTTTTACCAGTATAACTGGCTGCACCACCAGCACAAGAAAATTTGTAGACAACATTAACGGTTTATTCTAAGAAAATAGAAAACTAAGTTAATGTCATTGTTATTACAGTAGTGCTTAGGGGCAGACCATTTGCCTTTTTGAGGGGGTTTGGGTGATTTTGAAAAAAAAATTTCCTGCATGCTTCATTTTAAAGAAAAAAAATTGCATGCAAAACAAATGAACCCAAAATATGTATAGCAATAGAAGGGAAAAAAGATCCTGCACACCCCATGGAGGACAAAAAAAATCTTGTAGAAAAAAATCACCTTACCCCCCCCCCTCAAAAGTCAAATGGTGAGCCCCTTAGTGAAATGTGTTTGGTGTTTCTTTATAAAATCTAGGTAAAAACTTTATTAATGGCAGTTTAAAATAAGATTCAAGAAATGGAACAGTCTTGATCGGTTAACAAGGAAACCACTCAACACAATTCAAATATATCTTCTTCTTTTCTTCTTCTATTACTGCTTCAAACATTTTAAAATCTTTTTAAGAGTATAACCTAAAAAAAGCCTCAGTAGAAAGTAAAAAATTACCAAATATTGAAGAGTATCTTAAAATTAAAATTTTGCTTTATGTACAAAACATTCGGAAGCCTTCTCAATTTTTGAATTCTTTTTTCTTTGGGAAGACAGTATTTGCTAATAAGGAAGAACAAAGACAGCAGCATACTGTAAATACAAATTTGACCACAAAATCTGAATGTTTGTAATTTACATATTGTTTCTTTTTTGTTTCTTCAGGTACACAAGACTCCAGATGCAGCTGATAGCCAAGTAATTCAAAAAGAAATAAAAAATAATTCATTGTATTCACTTTTTGTGGTCATTTTTTTCCTTTATTATTATTTTTCGTCCTCAATATGTTTGGGTAAGAATTGAATTTATTTAGTGATTATTTCAAAAGTGGGGGTGTTTAAGATGGGCTAGGCTAAAAATAATCATATTGGTTATAAGCTTTAACTTTTTTTAATATAGTGCATTGAAATGTTCTACATATATTATAAATGTTCTACTTTATGAAGTAAAATATTAACTCTTTCTTTTAAATGCCTATTTGTAGAACATTCAGTGCACTATATTAAGCATGAATTGACACATCCAAAATTAAATAATTTTTTTCTCCTCCTAAAAAAAATTGCTTTTTTATTTGAATTTGCCCTTGGACCCCTCTTCCTCTCAAAATACCTCCACAGCCCCCAAACCAGAGTTTATTTTCTTTTTTGACCCTGCTTTATTGCTGCCTTGGCTCATTGTAATACTTAACTTTTATTTCAAAAGCAATGGCTGGTACTGGATTCTGTCTTGTTATAGAGGGTCTAGATATGGGGCAAACTGGTTACTGTGATTGCCTAAAAATTAACTAAGTCTAATTTTTTGAGAACTGAGTACTCCATTCAAACACTTTCTCCTAAGGAGCTAATTTTTAAGATTTTCCCTTTGTAGTAAGCTGATACAAGCATCCAAATATATCCCTGAAAATTTAAAATCCAGATGAACGTGCAGTCAATATAAATGTGACTCTGAGGGTTTTTGGGTACTCCGGTTTCCCTCCCTCGGCTAAAATCGACTCCTTGCAGGAGTTCCAATCTTTGTAAGGGACCCCGTGTCCTATTGTTGTTTCTCCCTAGTATTGCTATCTAGAATCTTCATAAATAAATAAAAAAATCCCAATTTTGACATCTTTTGTTTGCTTTTTTTTGTAAAATGTTCTTAATACTCCCATTACATAGAAAATGGAGTATAATGTTCAGTCTGTCAAACACTTAAAAGCAAAAATTGATTTATATTTACTAAGAATGCAAAAGATAGTTTTTTTGATTGATAAAATGTCAAAATTCTCTTGGAGTCCATAACAAGTAGTGGCTTTCATAATTTTTTCTTCTCCATAGGTTAGGCAATCTAGTTTTATTTTAGGGCATCCATTTTTCTTAGGAGTGTATTTTTAGATTCCCTAGAAAATTTAAGAATTTCCATAAACTGGACACTGCATTCATAAGATTCAGCAGCCATTGTCAACAAACTTATGGCAGTTAATTTGACAAAGGGGTAAAACTCAAAACATCTGCTTCCTACTACACTTTATGCACCTATCCAAATTAATCCCCCAGGGGGGAGGCTAGGCTAAGGTGGGGATTAGTACAATGTGTATTGCCCAAGAGTCAGACGTTTGTCACTCATGCTGTGCCCTGGGATGGGGAGATTTTACAAAAATTATGACATTTAACCATCAAATGTATCCCCAGGTTGGGACCTTAGTTTTCATTTACCTTATATAACCAGCCCAAAGGTAGGGTACAGGTGCATATGCAGCTTTTCCTGTGGGGGGGGGGGTGCTCTTTAAGCTTGAGCGGACCTTAGGTTATCAGTCCTTAAAATATGATATCTAAACATTTCTGATATCTGATATGTGTAACAACAATATGGATAAGAAAACATGAAAAAGTCGAAAAATATCTACTATATAATTTGTATTCCCGACCTGAACGGTTGTCCACTTTCTTTCTTTTATTTCATCCCTTTTTGATTGTTCTTATCTTGCTGTATTTGATCTGACTGAGCGGACCTTTTTATCAGGTGAGGGGGTGCACATGCACCCGATGCACCCCCCCTGCGTACGCGCCTGGGGTATTTGATAAAAAAATTGAGAAAATGTCTAATCCGGCCTCCTATATATTACGGAGAAGATTCGACAATTCAACCAGGATTGATTCCTTGCGCCTGGGCCTCCTGTTGAGGAGGATAAATTTCGTACCCAGTGCTAACTTTCCATTTATGTCCGTGGTGTACTAAGCGTGTCACTAGCTTCCTGTCAGTTTTCGCGCGCTTTTGTCAAATTCCAGGTGATTGTGTAAAGGTTGATGGTAGTTTGAGCAAAATTTGGTCGAGATTGTGAACTTAGGCGTGAAAGAAACACACAAAAAATTATGCCGTGCATTGAAGACTGGTTAAGCAAACCTTTGGCTGTAATCCAAGCGTTAATAGGTACGAAAACTTTTCTGGATCTTTAACCACGTGTTAAAAGGAGAAAATATTTGCACCATTTGTTTCTTGGTAGACTCTAAGTCATCTTTCAATTCAAAACTGATCAGGTTTTTAAATTAACAGTGATTTTCATTCTTTGGTTAATACAACGGCTGTTATTGAATTGCTTAATGGCAAGGACTGTTTATTGTCGTGATCGTTCATGACGTTTGACTCGGATCTGCTGCCCGCTCGATTTTAACCAAACTTACATTTTCCTAAATTTGATGTTACACTCTGATTGGTTCCTCGTGAAACTTTGATGGGTTCCTTCTCTTCTATTATAGTTTTGTCTGAAGTTAGTAATGATATGACTGCTTGCATATATATACTGATCAATATAATTATTTAGTTGATATGTAAAGAGACTATCAAGGCCAACTGCCTTTATACACGGTTCATACTGTGAATGTGATATTAGAGGTATTTATTTCAGCTCGGGTAGCCTCAGGGATTTGATAAAGGGTCGTGGAAATAAGTATTGTTGACTTGGGATTATACTTTGTCGAAATACTGTATTGTATTTGTATTTTAAACAAAATTTTATTTGATTTTTACTTTAAAATTTCCCTGCAGAGGAAACAGGAAAACCAAATGCTGAAATTGTACATGACTTCTTTTCCAGTCGTCTGAAGGAAAGCACTTCTTTAGCACGAGTGAGTTGTGATTAATTTTTTTTACAGTTGTCAAATTTTAGAAATTTTTTAAGATGAACTAAGTTATTGCAGTATGAAAGAAGACCTTATACATAAAAAATGTTCAATAGTTTATTTGCACCAACAGTTTTATTAGCTTAAAAATATTTCAGATTTTAATAAGGTGGCATGATGATTTAAATTGTGATGACATCTAGGTTTCAACTTCTGTGACATGGTTCTCTCTCTGTTTTAAAAGGTCCCATCACTGAATAATGTACCGCTTCACAACTTGAAGTCTAACAGTCTTGTTCGTTACCGATGTATGATTCAGGACATGTTTGATCCTGAATATTTCCTTGGTCAGTTTCAAGTGACTGATGCTGACACAAAAACAGTGGTAAGTTAACAATTTGAGAATTAATAATAACAATAATGATAATGTTAATAATAGAAAGGAAAATGTTGAGAAATATCAACACTTAAAAAGAGAAATTCATCGGATATGGAACTTGGGAGCAGTCCAGATAGTACCAGTGATTGTTGGTGCACTGGGAACAGTAATAAAAAAATCAGATAACTGGATGGAGAGATTGGCAATAAAGATCAGTACAGCACTATTGCAGATAACTACTTTTTAGGAACAGCAAGGATTTCACAAAAAGTTCTTGAATCTTAGTGTAAATTGACCCCAAGGGATCCTTGTTCATCAGTCTTGACTCACTCTTAACTAAAGTTAAATATTCAAATTAAACGTAGCAGTTCAGAACCATTTGCTAGTCATTTATCTAGTTATTTTATATATATATTGTTACTGTTAAAGATTTTGAAATCCTTTGTAATTCTTATTTGATTGGGATTAGGTATTTATATTATAATCAAACTAGGATGTCTTAAATCAGCTCTGTGAATTGATATTGTACAAACAGTTCGCTTTGACAATATGTAGCAATTTACGTCATGTCAATAAAGCATATACTTCACTTCACTCCCTTGGGATGTGTGACTGCAAATTAGACTAGTATATACTTGGAGCTAATATATGATAATAATAATTATGACAATAAAGATAAAAAATGATGATAATGATGATAATGATAATAGTAGTAACATTCTTGTTTCAGTCCAAACATTTTGGGATGTACCAGGATATAACAAATATTTCAGTGAGTAAAATATTTGTTCTAGATTTAATACAGCATATAATGTTAGTTTATCTTTTTTAGGTATTAGTAATATCTTTAGGATTTTAACTTTATTTTGGATTGTTCATTTAATATCAGTAATTTAGGAAAAATGTCAAAACCATTTAATTTCAAAAGGCTGTAAACATATATTAAATACTTTTTTTGCTGGTAGTATGTGTATCTGATCAGTTCCAAATTTTAAAATGCATTGATTATTTAATTTAATAAAAAACTGAATAAATTGTATTATTAGCTTTGGTAAGCAGTTTTTAAGAACAAAATCGAATATTTACGATAATTTAAGTGATATAGAAATATGAAAGTAAGTATGCACCTGCAGAAATGTTTTTACCTAAAAATGCATATTTTTCTAACACAAGTGAAGTCACATGATTGTGTAATTTGAATAGTTTCACACAATCTGCTATGCGATTATATGAGCTATATACATTAAAATTTTTCACCTGAGTGTAAAACATGAGAAAGTTTTGTTTTTTTTATGCATTCAAATTGATGTTAAGAAATTGAATGTGAAGTTATCATCGTGGACTTTCTAGATCTTTACACCTTCTCTCCAGGTTTCTTTTAGTTGTTATGTAGAGTATTGAATTAGTGTTTTATATTAAAGTGTATCCATTCTTTGCAGGGAAATAAAAGTATTGATTTCAACAGCCCTCAAAATGTAACTTTGGAGAGAGAAACTTTCTACTGTGTACCCATTCCTGGAGAAACTCAGTGGGCTAAATTAATATCCTTAAATTTCAATTAAAAAAAAGGAGTAGTAGAATTTGAGTTGGCTACAATAGAATCTCATCAAAAATTATGTAAAGGAACCTTTATTACAATAGGTAAAAATAATTGAATCAAGTGGTGCAGGGATTTCTAGTTCGGTGGTACTGCAACTATACAGATAATAAACAAGCTCACAAAAGATAATGGCTTAGACCAGAGTTGATGTTTATTCAAGGAATTTGAGAGAAGGACCTGGTTCGATAGTTTATGCATCAAATCAAGGAAGATAACCCTAGCCTGTTATAGGCAGGTTCATAATTTAAAAAGTAAAAGGGAAAAGAGCCTTGGTGCAGAATGACCGTAAAAAAAATGTGGACTGTGTAAGTATAGGTAATTGCATGGGGCCGAGTAAAATTAAGGATTAATTTCACAAGTGTTTTCAATTTTTTCCAAAATTGCCCGAGTCGCAGAGTGACGAGGGTAATTTGGAAAAAATTGAAAACACAAGTGAAATTAATCCTTAATTGTACAAGGAACCATGCGATTACATGTTTATGACATTGAGGGCAAAATTCTTCACACGCTAATTCACATACTCTTTAAGGCGATGTTCAACTTTCCTTGCTGCTGCCCACTTCTGAAACACGTTTATCCAATAATTTGTACTTTTTCTAGTATTTTCGTTTTTAATAGAGAACATTAAATCTATAATTCCGTTTTCATCAACTTCGGCAAATCGTGAAGCCATTGTTGCCAAAACAACATATTAATTTTTGTAAACCAACGACCAATCAGCGCCAAGTAATTTTGCCCTCAATTAAAGAAAAAAGTCCTCCCTCGAGAGCCAATCAGCATTGAGTAATTTTGCCCTCCATGTTATAAAAAGGATATTAGGAGGAAGAGTACACAAGTATATACATATTATATACTCTTCCTTCTTATATTTCCTATTGCAAGTAGAAGTCAACTATCAGGAAACAATGTTGATTAACTCCTGAGCATGCTTGAAAGTGGACACTATATAAACTAGTTGTTTTTATTGTTGCCAAAGGAACTTAACTATTGAATAAGCTTTCAAACAGCAGTCATCTGGCTGTGCTACAAATGAAGTTGAAACTAGGGTTGGCACTAAGCGAGGTTTGGATGATGGGGAAGATATTACCATGGAAACAGATGCAGAAGCTGCCAGGAGTGCCACAGGTATATCAACATGTTCTAGGAAATTCTGTAGACTCTGGAACTTAATTTTAAGAGCCCTGTCAGAAACCAGGAAAGTCCTAGAAAACTATGTGGGAAACAAAGTCACAAACTGTTTTTGTTGATTTTTATGAAGAAAAAAAATTAAGCTTCAATATAAGTCAGGCTGTACAGGGCTCGACAAAATCCCCGTCCAGTCGTCCGGGGCAAGTAGATTTTGAGGTCGGGCAAGTAACTTTTCATAGTCACTTGCCCGATGGACAAGTGCTCAGACAAGAACCCCAACACAAAAAGGGCATCTTGTGCACAAGCAGACAAAATACGCACAAAACGCTCCATCACAAAAAGTGGATTTTTCCGTACAAACTGACAGAGTATATATACTATCATGCTAACTCAATTTTCCACATAAAGAAGTATCAAAAATAAATAAATACGTCAGAAACCTACCGTGGTTTTGAAATGAAAACACTAAATGCAGATGACTAGATATGGTACAGTACAACATTCAAACAAAAAGTAGCATTAGTTCGTTAATAAAGACTTTGTAATCTCTATCAGATATATTTTTTTGTGTTTGTTTTTTCGGGCAAGCTGGAAATTGTCCTGGGCAAGTGAATTACTGGACATGCTTGCCAAAGGGCAAGCTAGAATTCAAGTTTTTGTCGAGCCCTGGCTGTAACCTCTGCAAACTGGTATTGATGGAACACTTTTACCGGCTGAGCCAAAAAAGCTACCGCTGTTGCAACCAGGTCAATTTTAGTGGGTTAATCAATGCCTATCAAAGAAGTATTGCACATCTCTTATTGTGATTTAAATGTTTTGCACTCATTAGCAATAACATTATCAGACCTGTTAGTGGAAAAATCAGTAGGCATGCAATCAATCGCTCTCCTTGGCTAACCGAGTCGTGCGATGGCGTGCGGTGACTTAAGTGACTAAAAACGCAACAACACAGGTTCTTGTAGATTTCGTCTGCTTTTTTACCGCAAAGGAGACAAACTGTCTAGACTGCTTTCAGCAAAAATAATTATTTTTTGATACATTTAAATGGGTTTTTCCTAACATGATAGAGCTCATTTTTTACGAAAAAAAAACAGAGGGACCCGTGGCTACATGTTTTTCCGCAAATTGTTATAGAGAAGAAGCACAATGACCTGTTTTCAAAAAGTAAGAAGTCACTGCTTAGAAATACCAAGAGCGATAAATTATATATATATAGGCATACGATGAATCGCACATTTGACTTTCGTTAGGTGTGTGAATAGACGTGCGCATGCGATCGCACGCCTTTTATTGACAGGCCTGCATTATATTGGGAACACTCTTTAAGTGAATGATAAAGAGAAGCCCTTTTGTCTACAGCTGTGTGGACCAAGGAAATTTTAGTAGGTCCTACAATGCTCCTCAAAGGGTTGCATTATACAGCTGTTATTTCAATTTAGTTGTACCTCACTCATTAGCAACAACAACATATTGTGTGCACACTTTAAGAGATTGCAAAAGGGAATTCTAAGAGAAAAATGTAGGCTTCAACAGGATTCAAACTCGAAACCACGCCACATCTGCAGTAGTAGAGCCATTCACTTACTGTGTTTCAGTTGTACCACACCACAATAGCAACATCATGAATGCTATTTGCTGTTACATACACAATCTATAACTCAAAAAGAAAATGCAGGGCTCAGTAAGATTCAGATCTATGTCTTCAGCACTATGGATGCAGTGGAGTTGTAAAGCTCACAAAAAGTGATTTAATGATAACACAATTAAATTGTGTCATAGGTTTTTTTGGAGATGAGAAAAGTTAATACTTGGAGTTGTATGGTGAAATGTGTACCTTTCTGTGATCACTTTTAGAACAAAACACCAAACAAGGACAAGAACCTCCAAAGCGATCATGTCAGAACTCTAATGACAGTAAGCTGCTTTATCCAAAAATAATTATAATTTTATACTTCATATATATTAATACTTCCACTATAATATTATACTTAACCTCTGCTTCGTGCTGAATATTTATTTAATGTGTCATTAATTATTCATTTTAAGTACTTTATACTGTTTTTGAAATGAGGTTAATTAACTGTATTTCAATAATTAACCATTCAGTTTTTTATATTTGTAAAATAACAACATATTAAATGTATGATTTCAACTTTTAATAACTTCAATGCCTTAAGAATTGTGCAGGGAGAATGAGGAGCGTGTTAGAGATGGTCCTCCAATGGAACTTTTGAACTTTCAAATACATGTGTTTTGACAATTAAACAATTGCTTGCTAATTGACTATCTTAGTATCAAATTATGTCAATTGCCTAATCCCAAGGAAGTCAGCAAAGAATGTTGTTTAGGCTATTAAAATAAAAGGTTCTTTCTGATAATTTTTATGTTGTAGCAACAAAGAATGGTTTACAGTCTCAGGTAGCAGGTGTGTCAGAGCCAAATTTAAACTTTCCCCTCCCTGGTGAAATGGGACCAGCATGTCTGGTAAAGGTAAGTAGGGTTGTGACTACCAGATTTTCAGCAAATAATGTTGACAGTTTAAGCTTGAACAAAAGTCTTGAGATTACCACTGTGTTGTGATGAGAATGATATTATGGTTCTGAAGATGATGATGATGATGATGATAATGGTGATGATGATGATGGTGATGATGATGATGGTGATGGTGACGGTGATAGTGATGATGATGATGATGATGATGCTGAAAATGGTGATGGTAATGATAATGGTAGTGGTGGAAAAGATGATGATGTAGGTAATGATGGGAATGATTATATTGGTGTTGCTGTTGGTGGTGGTGATGATAATGATGACAGTGGTGCTGATGATGGTAATGAAGATGATGGTGATGCTGATGCAGTTGAAGATGATGGTGGTGATGATTGTGGTAATACTGATGGTGGTAAATGTAATGATGATTGTCATTACAGTGAAAATGGTGGTAGTGGTGATGATGATTGTGGTAATGCTGATGGTGATAAAATAATGTAATGATGGTTGTAGTTACAATAAAGATGGTGGTTGTGGTGATGAAGATGGTGGTGAAGGTTAGTACTGATGGTGATGGTGGTAGTGGTGATGATTGTGGTAATGATGATGGTGGAAGAGATTATGATTGTAGTGTTGATGGTGTTAGTGGTGAGGATAATGGTGGTAGTATAAATGATGATGGTGGTAAATGTAATGGTTGTGGTTGTGATGATGGTGGCAGTAGTGATGCTGGTAATGATTATGGTGGTAATGATATTTCGTCAATCATAAGGTTTATAGCAATATATAGTGGTGGTGATCGAGGAAGTTGATTTGATGGTTATTGGTGATTGTTGTGATAGCAGTGATATTATTTAGGTTTACTATAATTATTGCTGTTGTTTTATTATTGTGGGAATACAATCATTTGGCAGAAAACTTAAAACATTAACATTAACAGGTATATGATACCAAGGACAAGTTCAAGGTATCTGACATGATAGAGTTTATTGGAGTGTTATCTGTTGATCCTGCTTTAGCAACTTTCCCTGACAAAAGGTTAGTTGAAGTTTGTAAGCATTTGTTAAAACTGATCTACCTGCATTGGTTTCCCAAGTTAAGTGTTAGAAGTGAAATTTGGGAGCTGACTAGGAAGGATTTAGTGAGGCACATTAGAAGGTTTGAAAGTCACATGATCAGGAAAAAATGGGAAGTTGAACATGCCAATAGACTGTCAATTGCTGGGCTTCTGGAGTGAAATGGATTTGAAGTTGATCTGTAGGAGTTACTGAGAAAGAGCTGGGTGAGTTGGTATGGAAATGTTCTTTGATGGGAGATGGACATGAACTGTTTGTGTGTGAGAAAAGTTTTAGATTTTATTAATCAAGTGGAATAGGTCTAGAGGCAACCTAGAAGGAAGAGTACTTTCTATTTATTGATGATGCTTTGGATCATCGCAAATGGAAAGCAGCCGTCATGAAACAAATTACGGACCCTAGCATGCTGGGAAGAGACCGTTAAAATGGCTATTGTTGGATGGAAAGTTTATTTAAGACTTTATGTTGCCGCGACTTGACTTTATGTTGCCGCGACTTTAGTTTATGTTGCCGCGACTTGACTTTATGTTGCCGCG
>JAOEHV020096522.1:0-15534 GCA_025447995.2 Isaurus tuberculatus
TTTGTTTACAGTCCGCTTGGGCTTTGTGCACTTTACGCAATTTTCCACACGGGGCTACGCCCCCCCCCCCCCCCCCTTTTTCATAATTCTGGATCCGGCCCTGGATGAGACTTTGTTTCTTCTATTTCCCCAAACGATGTCTTCCGATTTCATTCTTTAGATATCATTCTTCATGAAGTTTCAACATTCTTATAGATACAATATGCGTTGATAAGTTTTTAAAGAAACAGTTGAAAAGTTAAATAATTGCCTTACGTATAGGCTAAGAAGCTAACGTTTTGAGTATTGATCCTTCTTCAGAGCGTTGCTTGCTTGCTCCGTTAGAACTTTTTGATTTTTTGTTTATTTAATTATTATACTTATCTTTTACGTTTTTCTTTATTCGTCACTTGTTATTACCAACCCCTCCTTATTTCAATCTATCTTTGTAGTAGAAATCTCTTCGCTACCTATATCGCAAATGCTGTAATCTGATTGGCTATCGTTATCTATCAAGCGATAGATAGTCTCCATGAGATGATGCCCGGATGTAACTGACAAAGAATCCAAAATGACGTCTGTTTCTCGGTTTTCGGATGCGTTAATGAAGTCAAGTTTTACCTTCTATTATCATGGGCCGCGGAACACGGGGGCTAGGGTGGGCTATAGCCCCCCCACTTTTTTGAAAGTCGGCTATTTTAGGACCGCCCAAAACAGCCTGTTATAGCCATCTCAGAGGCCGTAAATTTAAAAATTATGGCGAGCGCTTCACCCTCGGAATTCAGCCTCCCCACTTTGAAATAGCTTCCGCGGCCCCTGATTATCTCACTTTACCGAGATAAAACAAAGCAGCAACGAAACATGGTGTAAAAATGAAGTTTCACTTGAAAGTCGACCACGTAAAGACAGTGCATAGTCATCGTTAATTGCTTGACTTTGAACCAATAAAAACATATTTCTTGTCAAAGAAGTACCGTTGTTCTAGTGTTTCTTTCCTAGACTCATAGAACACTCGAACTGGAACTCTAATTGTTAAAGATAAATCGTAATTTTCTTTGCATTTTCAGTTGCTCTGACGAAGACCTATTGCTCGAAACGTCTACTTCCTTCACTGAACACGGCCATGATTTTAAAACATTTCAACCTAACTTGAGTTGATTAAATCACCTTTGATGATACGGCTTCTTTTCTCCAGTCCCCATTTTGCAATATGATCAAAAAGTAGCTAAATAGAAATCTCTGTCAATTATCCACTCCCTAACACTCTTTTATGAATGAAAAAAGTATTTTGATAACGCTCGACATCAGCTTCCGACTCTAGTTATGGCCATGATTAAACTTTTTAAGCTAGAGCTAATTAAATCACGTGCAATGATACGAGTTTGTTTCCTTGCCCCAAACTGTGCATTGCAACCGAACGATAACTGAATAGCTAGGTAGCTATGCCAACTATCAACATCTTGACTCTCAGTCATAAATTTTGCCTGACTTTCTTTTATCATCAAAAAAAAATGTGGAGTTTAAACCTAGAACTTTGGCCTCGCTACAATTGGCTGTATTTTCACGGCCCAGTTAGTGGTAAAAGTACTGGACCGGTATGGCAGAGGAGATGAGTTCCATGCTCCTTAAAGCTCTAATCCCAAAGTTTTCTTAAGCAATTCAAAGTTTTTGCTTAAAGAAAATAGGTAAAACATAGGAAAAAAGATCCGCGAAATAGAAAAAATCTCGGTCAACCTTAGCAACAGCCTAAAATATTGCCTTCAATCAATTATTTGTTAACCTTTTAAATGGTTAGTGCAGTACAGATGACGTCATATTCGCGCGCCAATAAGAAATTGAGAAATATATATGGCAGTGGAGAAAGAAAACTGGCTGCGAGTCAAAGTGCTTTAATTTTGTAACAGGAAACACAAGTGTCTAAAACTTGATCTATCAATCAAAAACTTTAAGTAAATGTTCACCAGAAAAACAATTAAAGAATTTTTATTTAGTAGAAACTCTACCACTGATATGACACAGACTAACAAGTTTTAAAAAAAGACTGATGAACTCTGCACCTGATTAGTTAAGAACAGGAGCCTAAAAGATTATTTACCGATTGAAAATCAACAATTTAGGCTATTTAAATGGTAAATAACAAAAAAAAACTGGTGACTATTTAAAATTACGAAGCCAAAAGTTGAATCAAGGCAGCCGAGGGAATTGGTTTGAATTCCCGGCAATTTTAATTTCATCTGGTAAATATTTAATGTCGTCAGATTTTTTTTGCCCGAAAGGTGATCACTAAAATAGGCCGTAGTCTGACATCACCTGAGCCCTTCTCTATTAGTTTTGTCTAATATAGCTGGAAACCCTGCAGAAAGATTCTTAGAAATGGTATGTTTAGTTATTTAACATTTGTCCTTGTAAAGAAATGGTTTATTTCTGGGGAAAAGTTTAATAATTGTTGAATAACTTTTTAGATTCTCCCACCTTAACTTTGTACTGTAGCCAAAGCGTTAGAATAATTATTAAGTTCGTAATGCTCTTCATTAATAAAAACTACTGTATAAAAGCATCTATCACTGGTTCAGAAAATGCCAATTCAACTATGTTTGGCAGAAATTGTAACTCATAGCAACTCTAGTCGCTTTTTCGTGGTTTCTCTAGTCATAATAACCACCAGTTATCCGCTGGTGACACTTGCTCTTACATCGCTCAATGCTAATCAAAACAACTTGAGATGTTCTTTTTCTTATTCAATTCAACTGTTGACTTCCTTCTTGCTGTTAATCTTGATACACTAGCTTTTTAACATTGTAGATCTTATACTAAATGAATGAAGAAAGTAAAACGTGTATGGCTGCAGACATTTTACGGTGTAGGAGAATCCAGGGACATTGTACTTTGTTTGTTATTGAACGGATTTGAAGTTACTTATCTTAAGACGCAAAAATTTACTAGCGTTTGCTCTATTCACGTAAAATCAACTGTAAGTTGAAACTGTTGCTTTGACAAAATTGAAACTTTCAACCTAGAGTTGAATAAATCACTTTTTACCTATTTTCCGCCAACTTCAATGTATTCCACGAAAATTTTCCTCTATTCGACAGTTATTTGTTAACTTGGTATAATATGATATAAGCGGTTTAATATAGCCATTCCTCTCCGGTTTCTGCTTGGACGAAAGTATCTTACTTCGACTGGACAGAATATTAATCCATCGTAGGTTACTACGGCTGAGTTGCTTGAACAAGTCAAGTAATGTTTATTACCCAAGGAAAGCTAAGCTAGCTAAATCCTTATACGAGCCTAGTGGCCCATGGGGCCGGCGCTTTTCTCCGGTTTCTGTAGTGTTAAGCGGATGAGAGTCATTGACTCCCCCTGCATGGACGGGACACTAATCCATCGCAGGTTAGCTCCCAGCCGAAGCTGGTACTCATTTATCGACCTCGTAAGGATGGAAAGTTGAGTAAGCTTTGGCGGAAAAGAAGGTCACACAAATGTTCAATTTTCGGTACAGCCGAGGAATCGAACCTGGGACCTTGTGGACCATTACCCAAGGAAGCCAGTTTTTAAATCAGAGTTATAAGCTGAGCACACATTAAAAATGTAAGAAACAGGGAGTATATTCAAATTCATAAATGGTCAACCAACTTTCGTTCTTCAACAACTCTCCTTAAATTCATTCAAAACACTAACTTTCCCGTAGACCCGTAGGATTGATCTAGAGAAGAAGCGATGATATTACCGATCATCTACTATGATGTAATTTGTTTTACCAGTAGGGTTAGTGGCCTGTCGTAACTAAAAAGAAATAAATATGCAGAAGTTCTGGTGTGTTTCACTGGTTGTTTTTGCTGTGCAAGCAAGTTATACCGGTGGTAAGTGAGATTTTTGAAATGTTTACGATATTTCATATAAGGCCTTAGCATTTGGTTATAACTGTTAGTCATTACAGCACTGTTCCTACAGAACAGAAAAGGTTATGAAGGTTTATCGAGGAGAGCTTAGTTGTCTCAACCACACGAGAATGACGAGATAAACAACTACTGAAATAAGATAATGCTAAATGCACTACGGTTGACGCTACCTGGAAAGCCTGGTAGGACTAAAACCACTTGACGGAGAACTATCGACCGTGAACTAAAGGATCTAGACCTTACCTGGGGTGAGGCACAACATCTCGCCCGCAACCGCCAAGAGTGGAGGCGCCGAATACTTGCCTTATGTCCCACAGGGGACGATGAGGCTTAAGTAAGTAAGTAGTAACGCTCCCCTCTACAGAAAGGGTTATGAAGGTTAATTGAGGAGGGCTTAGTTGTCTCTACCATACGAGAATGACGAGATAAAACAAGTATTGTTAGACTGAAATAAGATAATGCTATGACGAATAAACTGAGGAAAAAAGGGATTCGGGAAAACATAGGGATTACAAAGGAACGAGGGATTACAAAGGAACACTGGAAATACAAATAACTTCAAATAATTTCTATTCCGCGTCTATGGATGAGTTGTCATTAAACTATCTATCTACTTAAATTGATTTAGTTGGTTGCCAGCACTCGAACGATGCTCCTCGAAAAAAAAATATCATTGCTTACCTGTGTTTATGAGGGGATACGGCAGCGTATAACAAAAGCAGCCGTGGCATAAATGTAACAACATTTTACTAACTTTGTATGAATTTTCCTTTTAGGTTTAGATTGTAAAGAACAAGGGAGAAACCAGATTCCAGACGCTTCTACAAGCAGTCTTAGAAAAAAAGTTTCCAAACAAGATTATGGACTCCATGTTGCACCAGACTTACAGGATCTGGTTAAACGATCTGTAAAATCAAAACAGGACAAAAGAAAAAACTGTTTTGATAACGTAAAGCACAACGGTCGTGTAAACTCTGAGCGAAAAAAAGATTTGATCGACGACACTGTCGCAAAACAGAAAGAAAAAATAACAAATCTTCAAAAGAGTATTCACAAAAATCTGTTGAAGCTTTTCCATCGCCTTAAGAACTCAAAGAACAAACCTATGTTGCCTATAAGGAAATCGAATTTCGCAAACTACAGTGTTTACGAGCCTCCTGTTGCAATTGGTAACGAAGTAAACCAGGATACGATGAGAAAAAAAGATTCGGCCAAAACTTTAGACGACCCTTCATTCGAGTCCACAGAATCTGACGATATTTCAAATGTCACCGAAACCTCGAGCTCAAATGAATCGGTGGATAGCGGCAGTTCTTTGCAGGTTCAAAATACCAAAATTTCGCTACAAAACAAGACTGCGCAAGGTTCTGTTTTAGACAGTACTCAGACAGAAATATCTGCGGATGAGCAAAACATCCCAAGTCGCCATATGTCAAACTCAGAATCCAAAGACACTAGCAATGCAGTAACCACAGCCTCAAGTAAAACGCCCGGCAAGACAGTCTTGAAACCTTTATCAAACTTAAACAAATCAACGCTCAACGCTCTTCACCGACTTGTGCAAAAATTCTTTCCCAACGCTGTTGTACAGAAGGCAAACGAAAAAGCGTACAGTAATTTGACCACAACAAAAATGGCTACCAGTCAAGTTCCGCCAAAACTGGCGGACAAACTAGCAGCAATGGGAAGTAATAAAATAACATCTTCAAAGTCAAGTGATCACGTGATTACACACTTTAAAGGTGTGGATAAAAAACTCGTCTCCAAGGACCCATATGCGGAGATTGCTGCGGGCCCCGACCATCCAAAGGCCCCGCCTGGTATCAAAATTTCTTCGGACACCCAACCAATGTTAAACTTTGGTATGCCCAATGACCTCGCTGCTCCCCAGGCCAAAAAAGTCAAGGAAAAGGAAGTAAAGACTGGTAACGGGGGAGGAGCGACTCAAGGAGGGTTGGTTAACCCGGATGATCCCGAACGTTTGCCAGGTAAGAAAACTGGAAAGTAAATACGTAATGCTTGTTGAAATGGCTGAAAAGAAAATGAAAGGCAATTGAACAAATTTTGCGAAGAAATTCAAATATTTTTTTCTTTTTTCCATCTTCTGTTACTTAATTGACGGTATATAAATAAAGGGAGTTCCCTTTCATCGTCGGCAACACGTTTAAATTTATTTTAGGAACAGCGCCATAAAAAAAAACTTAAAAATTTCAAGAAAAATATCAAAAACATCACTAACCGCTGGTACAACTCGATCGCAGATCAAAAACAACAACGGAACAACCATTTATAAAATGGCAGAACTTTCAACATAAAAACTGCGAAAAAAGCATTCGGATTTCTGCCTCAGATTTGTATGGTTGTCAAGCAAACAGAAGTTTGCTTGCCAGCCATCGGCTTGTTGCTAGGGACAATTGTCACGTGATGAAAAACCTAGCAACATGCTCTTAATGCGGTTGCGGTTTTAGTGGCTTTAACAGGGAGTTTAAGCAATGAGGACGGCAACGCCGACGACGAAGGCCAAAAAACAAAAGTAAATACAATAGGGAGTTTAAGCAATGAGGACGGCAACGCCGACGACGAAGGCCAGAAAACAATAGTAAATACAATAGGGAGTTTAAGCAATGAGGACGGCAACGCCAACGACGAAGGCCAGAAAACAATAGTAAATACAATAGGGAGTTTAAGCAATGAGGACGGCAACGCCGACGACGAAGGCCAGAAAAAACAAAAGTAAATACAACAGGGAGTTTAAGCAATGAGGACGGCAACGCCGACGACGAAGGCCAGAAAACAAGAGTAAATACAATAACTGCACGTTGGAATGCATCGAGCTGAGCACCTGCACGTAGTTGTTGGTAAAAACAGAGCGTGAAAAGGCCTACTTTGGAGTTGTGCGGACAACGAGGACGTGATAACAAAAATATTCTCAGTATCTGTTTACCTTCGAGGAGGAACTTTTAGTCATTTTCGTTTCACAATGTTTAAGATGGAGAAAATAAAACCCTAATGATGTACACAAAAAAGTAAAGAGCAAATAAAGAATTTTTTTTTTCTGAGCCATCGTTGTTGGCGTTGCCGGTTTCGTTGCTTAAAGTCCCTAATAACTTAGTACAAGCCGCCGTGCATGTGTTATCAATGAAATTGGAACTTTCGAAAAAAGCATTGAAAGATCCACTATAAACTATTGTTTCCATTAATCATAACTGAAACTATTGCAGCTTTTAGAAGATATACTACAATATTTTATTTTTTATAGTTCCTTTGATTCTTTTTTTTTCATTTTACCTATTTGAACTGCAGAAATCGAGAAGGACGGCGAGGGAGGAGGCGGTAATGCTGAACTTTTACGACCTGATTTCCCCTTTCCAGGTGTGTTTGATAAAATAACAGGATAGAAGCTTCTAATTTATTACTAGTTTATAACTAATACTATCTTGATTCATATTGTATTCTTGCTGCCGAACGGGTATATTACACAGGTATTTGAAACTATTATTCAAAACTAAATTACATTGTTCTTCTAAAAAACAGTTTCCAGCAATAGCTTTTATTACAGTTGAGCCCGCATGCCTAAAATCTTTTCTTCTGAAGATCATTCAAGCGAAGCTATTGGATCAATACAATGTTTGTTGTGTTATTTGCATTTGATTTACATACAACTGTAATACCTGCTATTAGAGAGATTGGTGCGATATCTACCCGAAATGTTATTTGAATGCCAGCTCATTTTTTTTTTCATCGCTCTTCAGATAGACCGAATTCTGGGTTCCGTCAAAGTTCAGGTAAACCGATTTATAACCAGTTAATTATTGTTGGGAAACTTTTTTTAACACTTTTTGACGTTTTAACAATCAATACTGGATCTTATAACAAACATTAAAAGCGTAATGCTAGTGGGATGCGACTGGAATTGTTATCACAAGCTAAGTATTGATAGCACATGCGTGATAGTATAGCGTACTTGCAAACACTGATATGGCCTTTAAGGCCACGTTGGTAGCTAAAAAACTAGCTAAATCCTTTTACAAGCCTAATGGCCCATAAGACCGGAGTTTATCTGCGAGTTTTGTAGAGTTAAGCGGATGAGAGTCATTGACTCCCCCTGGACGGGACACTAATCCAATGCAGGTTAGCCGGCTCCCAGCCGAAGTTGGTACTCATTTACCGACCTCGTAAGGATGGAAAGATGAGTAAGCTTTGGCGGAAAAGAAGGTCACATTTCGGAAGAGCCGAGGTTTGAACCTGGAACCCTATGGTTGGAAGGCATATAGATCCTACCAACTGCGCCAACCACGCCACCATTATTTTTTACGTTTATTGTGACTGAATATATAGCGCGTTTAATTATTAGCGACGCTGTAATAACGATAATCATTGTACATTACGTGACTTTGATAGACCACATAAAATTGGCCTGCTCTGAAAAGCTGTGGCTTCATAGCTCAGTTATTATAAGCGCTGATCCAGTTTCGCGTAGTTCATGGGTTTGAATCCCGTCGTAGCCTAAACTTTTTCATGCTTCTCTTTAGCGATTGCTTGAGCTGCATATAAAATCACGAAGACTGTGTACAACGTCGTTGCTAAAAAAACCGTGGTACAAAGTCAATCACAGTAATCGTTGTACACTCTTAAGGGGACATTACGGTCAACACGTCATTTTTGTCAAATTTCGAGACATTTTGGATCATATCGCAGTGAATATCTGGAAACTTCCAATTCCCCTTTATAGGGTCATAGATCGGTAAATGAGAAGAACTCGTAAATATTTCCAGTTTTTTCGTTGAGGTTTATAATTAAGAAGGGGCAAAGCTGGTGAAAGGAAGGATGGAGGAAGGAGAGGGGGGGGGGAAGAGGATGGGTTGGGGAGAAAGCTGTTTTTTAGAGAAATTTGAATTGTAGTGAATTTGAGGGATGTTTGAAAAATTTTTTTTGGAGTTAATATTTAATGGACGGATGCCAACCAAAGGTACACCTTCCATTTGCTAGGAGCTACGGTTTGGCATCCATCCTCAAACTTTTTCCTTTCATAATTCTCCTTCACTTCTCTCTACCAGCTGCCTAAAATGTGACCATAAATGCCCCCTGAAGTGGTATTGATGGCATTAAAGTAAACCTGCTCCCAACAGCACTGCACAGGCTCGAATCTCGTTGAATTTGATTTTTTTTTTCACGCATCTCTTTTGCAAATGCTTGAATTTTCTATATCTTTTTTAATATTAATTTTCAAGTTAAACACGTCAGCCTAACACTCACATTGTAAGCAATTCTATTATAGACCTTATCCATATATGGCGGCGATTTTAATATTCTTTTGTCTTCATTCAAATTAGCCCTACTAGCTTCGTTTAGGGTAACATATTCTTTTGAAAGTTTAACTCAAAAACGAGGTTAGTAGGGCTAATTTGAATGAAGACAAAAGAATAATAAAACCGCCGCCATTTATGAATAATGTCTATAGCTGTCACGCATTACGAGGCTCATGTTTAATATACTATAATCTATTATGTATGCTATTCTAGGTTCTTATAAATTCAACGGGTTTTTTTGTCACCTTGTAACTGACGAAGATGTAAGTCACATTGAAACATGCTTTATAGATCGTAACGTATCGTAACTTTTCTAAGAACTGCTATACGTTTTTGATTTTTATGATCCACACAGGAAGTTTAGCTAATCAAGACGTGGCAGGCCAGACTATGTTAGATAGCATGCGCGCACGCGCCATGCAAGAACAGATGCAGGAACGCTTCGGGGCACAGGCAATGCAGGGGATTGGTGCTCGCTTTGGTGGAATGCCAGGAATTGGTGGACTGCCTGGAATGGGAGACGGATTTTCTCCACCCGACGGATTTGATCCAGAAGGAGAAGAATTTGGCGATGGGGAAGGTTTAGGACGTGATAGTGTATTTGGTGGATTCCCCGCGAATGATTTCCCCGGTAGGTCGGGTTTTGACGGACAGGGGCCCCAACCTTTCGATTCGGAGGGTTTTAATGAGTATGGCTACGGAGCAATTGGTGGGATGGACGTGCCCGCCGTGAGTCGAAACGAAGTGCCGAGGGAACCGCATATTTACCGCAAATCCTTTGATGATGACAAACCTTTTGATGGCTACGATACAAACCCTGAAGACGATGACATGGAGGATGATGGATTTGATGACAGGGAATCTGTGAGTAGGTTCAATCCCTCCTATGGGCGGGAGGGTCGGGAAAGATTGGCATTTGACGACGAGTTCGACAATGAACCGGATTTGGATGATGGGTTTGACGCCGAATATGCCAGGAAAAACAAAATTGAAAAAATTGAAAAAAACGGAAAGAAAAAGGGCAGACAGAGTGTAAGATTCGACAAGACAGTAAAGAAAGGTAACCTTCATTGGCGGCATAAAAAGACACGAAAATTGTAAAATGCACAATACGTTAAAAAACATACGGCAGATACACTGAAAAATAACAAACTCTAATATATATTACAAGATGTTACTTGCCAAAAATCATCCGATATTTCCAAGATGGAAGCTCAAAAAGGAATAATGTAAGACTATTGAAAATACAAGCGGACTCAGAATCTGCTACATTGAAACACAAGCTCAGATTCCAAACTCAAAAATGTAGTAAATTTTGGATTCAAAACTTAAGATTTGATCAAAACTTTTGGTCACTTAATGCAGTTCCGATGAAAATATCCATATTCTAAACATAATATAAGTACTGCATGGATAGCAAAACTGTTATATAGTCAACCATACATTCGCTTTAAATCTTCCAATATATGGCACAACGATATTTAACTTAACGGGCTCATACTATAAAATAAAATTATTCCACTATATACCTTTAAGCTTCGGAACTAGTGTTTTGGTAATACTATTAGAAATTTAAAAGTGCATGGTATATGTGGAAAAAACTGTAAACACAGTTTTGCCTATAGAGTTAGATTCGGATTTACAACAAACAGGTGCTTCAACAAACAACAGGAAGTTTATTTTGTACTGACAGTTGACATGTTACATATGAACTAGAATTGTACTAAAAAATAAAATACAACCCACCTGTGATAACCTCTAACTGTAACAAGTAACCTTTAACAAATGAAACCTACAATAAAATATATTAAAAAACGTCAAATAATAACTATGTTAAGAAAAAATCAATGTAACTGAAAACTCAGAAATTGTACAACTAATGTAACTACTAAAAATACCAAAAAATACTAAAGCTATTTACAGCTAGGCAATTCCTAAGCTACAAAAAGATTAAAAATACAACAAAAACTATGCACTAACCCCAACCTAAAAATGAACCAAAACACCGACCTAAACCATGGAGTAACCCCTTAACTCAAAAACGAACCAAAACACCGACCAAAACCATGGACTAACCCCTTACCTTAAAAATGAACCAAAATCCGACCAAAACCATGGACTAACCCCTTAACTCAAAAATGACCAAAAACCAGACCAAAACCATGGAATAACCCCTTACCTTAAAAATGAACCAAAATCCGACCAAAACCATGGACTAACCCCTTACCTCAGTAATGTACCAAAATCCGACCAAAACGATAGACTAACCCCTTACCCCAAAAATGAGCCAAAATCCGATCAAAACCATGGCCTAAGAATGTACCCTATACTAGCTGTGATTCACGAATCACGAGAAATATTGAGAATGTCGTTCACGTTCACGCAAAATTATAATTCAAAATAAATAGAACTACTATCACGTAAAATGTGATTTTTTCACGCATCACGGATAAATAAAAAGCCCAATCACGCGTCACACAAAAAGTTGAAGGTACCGTTTTTTAAGATAAAGAAATAGTCCATAGTTTTGGTCGGAATTTGGTTTATTTTTGAGGTAAGGGGTAAATCCATGGTTTTGGTCGGAGTTCGGCTCATTTTCGAGGTAAAGGGTTTGTCCAGTTTGATCATTTTCGAGGTAACGAGTTAATCAATGGTTTTGGTCGGATTTTGGCTCATTTTTGAGCTACGGGGTTAGTCCATGCTTTCCGTTGGATTTTGGCTCATTTTTGAGGTAAGGGGTTAGTTCATAGTTTTGGTCGGATTTTGGCTCATTTTAAGGTAACGGGTTAGTCCATGGTTTTGGTCGGATTTTGCCTCATTTCTAAGATAAAAGGTTAGTCCATGGTTTTGTTCGGATTGTGGCTCATTTTCACGGTGGGCACGCGTGAGCCAAATTTTGGTAGCGGTATCCGTCATCAAAACTACCGGCGCATTTTGTTGCTTAGGGAGTAGTAGTGAGTCCTTTCTTTTGTCGCAAAAGCTGGCGTGTTCTAAGAGCTTCCACAGGATGCATTGAAAGTTTTGGAGAAGAAAAATGTAGACAGACGAAATTATTGTGAGTTGTTCTTTAATTTGATACCAAATATGCCAGGGATTTGTCAAAGAAATCTTGTAAGACAACAAGGCTGTTCACTGAACTTTACAAGAAACCGTGTATTTTTGGTATTTTAGCGTTTTTCTGCTATTTTATTCTTCAAAAGACTTTGGATAAGGAAAAGGAGTTCAAATAAAAATGTAGTTGTCGCGGGAATTTGCGCCCAACAGCTATCCGTGCTTTTTTAATTGCACACTTAACATATTCTTTTGAGTGATATGCAAATGTATGTCAAGCAGTGTTTCTGCTTGAATGAAAAATTCAAATGCAAACCTTACATCCAATAGTTAGAAAATGTTCCTTGCATTAAAAATCAGTATCATAATGTTCAGAAGATTAAAGAATTGAAGAGACAAATAAAGTTTCATAAACATACACTTGATAAATATTCATCAGTTTTATAAGAGTAGAGACAATAAATGATTCATTTTGTTTACAAAGGCACTTACAGACGAGCACATTTTCCTTGACAAATTTTTATGTGACAAATTCTTTGTGACAAATATCCGTGTGTACGTGCAACAAATTTTCTACGGCAAATTTTTCATGTAACAATTACTATGGACCGTCTGTAGGCATTAAGAATTTTCTTGCGACAAATACACTCTTTTTTTATTATTAAGAACACACTTAATAAGAACAGTGAGGCTCAAATTGTCCGAAAAATAAGAACAAATTAAGAACAATTTGAGGCTAAAATGAAAAATTAAAAAAAAAATTAAAAAAAAGAAAAAATAGTAAAATGAGCGTGCCAAGCAGTCATCACACAGAGTATCACACATTAAATAAATTTTGGTACTTATTATTTTAATATAAGTATACTCCAACTGTAACAACTACATGTACTGTCATCTGCAAAATTTTACGCCCGAATTATATAAGAACAAAATAAGAACATTTTGAGCCTCACATTGTTGAAAAAATAAGAACATTGAGCCTGGGCAAAATTTTACTGGTTCTTAATAAAAAAAAAGTGTAAATGGTTCACCAACCGCTCACAACATTTGTCACAATTTCTTTGTTGAGCGTACAGAGGAACATATTTTGACATTTGTCACATTTTTCTGCGACAAATGCATTTATCAAAAAGCTAGCACGCCAGCTTTTGAACAAATGCATTTGTTATAGAAAAATGTGACAAATTGACTCGTCCAGCCGGGCGCAAAAAATTTGTCACATAAAAATTTGTCAAAGAAAATGTGCTCGTCTGTAAGAGCCTTGATTCAGGATAATCTGTAGTAATTATCATCAAAGCAGTGTCGAAGGAAAAATTACGCACTTTCCCTTTTCGTTAAATTAAACCTCCCTCACTCAATTTTTTTTTTGCATTAAAAATCCAAGATTGTACAAACATTGTATTAAGGCCTTTGTTTTCTACTGTCTTTAAAAATTGTTCAAATTCCCATGCATTCTGGAGCAAAATAGATTAATTACAACTTCGCGAAATACTGACTATATTTGGAAATGTCTAAAAACATCTCGCCTTCTAATTGGCCGGAATTATATTGGCGCTAATTACAAAGAACACAAATAACCGCGGTTTGTTGATTATACTGCTAAAGCTGTTAATAATGCAGAATGTGCAATAAAGTCGAGAAGCAAATGACTCATCTTCTACAAATACGCTACAATTTGACTTTGCTATTCCATTTCACATACCTCGCAGAAAGAAAAGGTGAGTTCAACGCCGTTATTACTGTTAGCTCGTTCATTCTTCGTCTCCGACGAAGGACTTTAGTCCGAAACGTCAGTTTTCTTATACTTTACGGTGTCAAACTTACAAATTTATCAAACTGTATTACATTTATCGTTCATTCTTACTTTATCAAAACCCTTGCAATGATGTAAATACACGCTTTATTAGAACATTCAGGCTGAACTTCGCCGAAAAATTAGAAACAAGCTTATAACAAGCTCAGGCTTAAGTTTTTGTCAAATAAGAGTCTTTTTTTTTTTTTTGGCAACTGTACAAAGATAAAGTTCGGAGTTCTTGTTCACCCTCAAAATCAAACTTTGCTTGTTTGCTTCATCAGCTAGATTTTCTTTAATCTTTTGCTCGTTTGTAATATATTTTCTTGAATACAGAATCTTTAAGCTATGACCATTCGAGAACAACTTTAGGCTAACGAAACTCGGCCCAACTTTACTAATTCCCATAAGATAAGCGTGTAAAGTAATTTATAATAAAAATGGTGTTTTGCTTCCCATTTTATCAATGAAGTAAAGAGAAAATTTTTAATGTCAAAGATATTTCAACTTGCTCACTTCGTTATTATTTCTCGACAGCGCATGCACATCAATAGTCTTTCTGCCCAGTGAAGCTTGTTGAACGAAATACCGCTCTCAAATTCAAAAGGTATGCTGAATTATTTTTGTTTCTTCCTTGCAGTTTTCGGTTAATTATCACACGTTTTGAGAATTGGTTATGAGTTGTACTAAAAACTAAGGCACGTGGTACCAAACAATTTCCAAGTTTAACGTTTCCTCTTTTAATTTTAGCTTACAAAAAGCCTTTTAACCGTTACACCTTTTGCTTTTTATATCTTTCAACTCGGCCATGCTTTGTCACACTTTTAAATTATTTTAAAGTTACGTGCGGAATCACAAATTTTGTATTTGTTTCTGTAACGCTGCATTCGGCAAAATTGTTTTGTGCAGACTCGAACTGAAGTGTAAATCTAACTGAACTAGAGAACATAACATTTACTGTCATTCTAATGCTAGACTTTCCCGATTATAAACCCAAGTTGAACTAAACTGTTGATTAGCGTTTTAATTCTTAAACTTAAGGCTTAAAATTAAAATTTTTAAAATTAAAATTAAAATTTTTGTTCACTCAGTGCGAGTCTGTGTGAATGGAGTCAATGCAGGGTAGCAAGTTGTTATCGCTAAAAATTGCTTGCGCACTTCCATATTTGTGAAAAGGCAGATCATTTGAGTCTTAGACGAACTGAGCTGCAGAAAATCTGTTAAGAAAGTTCTATTTTGTCTAAATTTTGGAACTGGGTTTTTCAATTTATCCTCAATAAATTTTTGTTGCTAAAGCTGAATGTTTCCGAAGATACTAAAAAATTGTTTGTTAGAATGACAATGCTGATTTTATCTTATATCAGAATCAATGGTGATGATTGATGTGATCTTGATTATTTTGTAGTAATGATTGAAAGGAGGGCTTTTAAAAATGATGGCTGAGTATATTTTTTTCTTTTTTTGAAGGGTATGGGAGAGGAGGGGGGGAGGTTTTTTTTTT
>JAOEHV020096614.1:0-15531 GCA_025447995.2 Isaurus tuberculatus
ATGAATCTTGTTGACAGTGTGTTTTGGTGGAGAATCTGGCTCGAATTGTTATTACACTGCACTAAGAGACGTGTAGTTATCTGCCACGTTACACTACATGTTATGTTTTAGATAATAGTTAGATTCGTGTTCGTATCTATCATATTCAATGAAAAGTTATGTTTTGGTGGAGAATCAGGGTGCTGTTATTCCTTACCACAGCTTGCCTCGTCACTATTGTCTCCACAATCGTCGTCAGTATCGCAACGAAAACTTCCTTCAACACAGTTTCCATTGCTGCAGGTAAACTGATCAGGTCTGCACGTGGGTGCCAGTCTCGGAGCTACGGGAGAATAACATGAGAACAAGGATTTAAGGGACATAGGAAAGGTTTACTCTTACCTGGTGGTCCCCGAAAAGTATTTACACTTTTAGCCTTTACACCACTCGAGAGCTCAAGATAATTATTATATTAACTCGATATCTTTGCAACGTTATGCACATTTTGAAAAAGATGACCGACAAAAACAATGAACATAATGGTTTTAGGTATTAATTGTTTCTCTCTTGCTAAAATATAAGAAAAAGTAGAGCGTTAGTTTTCCAAGATTAAAAAATTTAAAAAATGAAGACACAGAAGACTGAAGTTCGCCAGTGTGAAGAGAAAGTTAAACAAAATCTTATCCAATTCACTTCCAAATTTCATGCAAATCTATTACTCCAATGAACAGGCCTTTAGAGCTGCTGTTTTCAAGAAAACTAGCTTTTTTTTTTCTTCGTTTGTTTTGAATTTTCTAAGTTATTTCAATTTTTTTTAGTAGGCAACACATATGTCTTAGAACAAATTATATTAGTCTCTTCATCTGCGTGTTTCGCTTTGGCGAAAAATTTTCCCGCTCTTTTGTAGAGTGCGGCCCTCAACTGGTTGTTTGTTCTTACATTCATGTTTTTCTAATGCTATTTGCAATGCTTTTACTTACAGCCGTTTTCATTTACACTTGCAGTTTGTTTCCGACGCCGTACTTGGTTTTTGGTGGACGTCGATCAATATTTGATTCAGATCTTGTCGGTAGCTGCTTTAAACGAAAGGCTTTTGAATGACGTCCACCAAAAACCAAGTACGACGTCGGAAACAAACTGCAAGTGTAAATGAAAACGCCTGCAACGTATTATTTTTGTTTTAAAGACAAACGAAGGAAATTCATACCTATATTCATATAAAATTGTGAATTCATAAAAAATGAATTTTGTATCTGTCCATCATCGTTGTATCAAACTTTACTATCTCTTCTAGAAAACTTGTTGCTAAGTTTAGATATCGCCTTTAAAAAATAAAAATATAAAAATTCCACAAACCATTGCCACAACCCTTGTCAGATTATTATTAGGTAATGTTGTAAACGCGGTGCTATAACTATTAATTTATTCAACAAACCATAATTTTTTTGTACTTACAAACCATGCAGATGTGAAACTCTCAGAAGCAAAAACACAAACTGTTTGATCACACTGTAAAAGTTCTCAAATTAAAAGGAAAAAAAAGGAACTAAATTTCCTTTTTTCCGCACTAAATTTCCTCGAAACAGCACTACTCTTAGTCAATCAACATCGACAAATTTTTTCACGTTTATTATTAAGGAAGAAACAATAGGACTGGGATCACCAAAACTTACGACACTTTGGTCCTGTAGTTGTTGCCTCGTCGCTTCCATCCCCACAGTCATCCACACCGTCGCATGCCCAGTTCTTAGGAACGCATCTTCCATTAGCACAAACGAACTGCTGTGATGGATCACACGTTCTACGGGCTGAAACAATTAACAAAAAATCATTTAAATATCCTTTGGCTTTGAATAGTTTAAAAAAAAAACTAATGAAGTGCTTCGACCAGTGTGGCGGGTCTGAGATGGACACAGTGCTGAGATTGTACTTTGGCTATTACGCATGCTCTAATTTGATTTGTCAAACGTTAACACAGAAATAAACAAATATATTCCTCCCCCAAACCCTAACTTATACTCCGTGAGATGCTAAACTCTTAACCCTAACGATTGAAAATGTTAATGATGGAACTCTGAGCAATGCAAAACTCCTAGATCATGCGTAGTAGTCAAAGTACAATCTTAGCACGATGACAATCTCAGACCGCCCCACCGGTAGACAAAACACGTGACTCAATTAGACTGTACGAGAGCCCCTCTTTCTGTCGTAACCCTAAGTTCGAAGCAAAGTAGATAAAAAGAGTGATTCGAAAAAACCTCACGAGCGGCAAACGTTAGAAAAATTGTTGGCCCCGCGTGAGGCTTTTTTTCGACTCATTCTTTTAGGTTTACGGCAAAAAGAGGGGCTGTCATATACAATCTATAGATTTAATAGACTTTAGACTAAAATCATTGCCACAGAATACGAGAGTGACGTTCAAAGTTGCTCTTGGTTAGATATCACACATGTTCAGTCAGAGAGTATACTCTCGAGACCATCTCTCCTGGCTCAGGGCCCTCGTTAATGAAAGGAGTTTCCTTCGTTTCACTGGGTGCGGTGTTGATAAACCCGTAGCCAAGCACTTTACTGAAATCATATATAAGCTGTTCATTATAATACTAAATGTTTCTCAAAATTATTATAGTTTTCACTGATTTCCTCCTTTTTTATAGACGTGTACCGTAGATTTCGGAGATGTCGCTTCTCATGAAAGCCACTAAACGTCATTTCGACGCAATAATTTATTTTTGTTCCTGATATATTTATACTTTCATATATTAATACCATGACAATAGTTTTAAGCCGTTCATTTTGTATGGGATTCTTTAAAACAACGACCTCGCTATTGTGCGAATAAGAGTCAAGAATTAAAATTCTTGTAATAGACAATGAAATGGTTGCGTAAAAGTTTTAATTTTTGAATATAATGCGTAAGACTGTCTTTGATTTTGAAAAACGTTTTGTTATGCAAATGAAGAAATTTAATCTGTGGAGTTGAACTAAATTAGGTTTTTAAAGTTACTTTTTCTTCCGTCAAAACATGCTTTCCTCGACTCTTAGAATTCCGCTCAAGCGAATCTTAAATCTTTTATTGACAGATGCTTCATTTTTTCTCCCTTTTTCCAAAGCCCCTATCTTGTTGGCAAACAATATCGTTTTGCTGTCCTTTCATCTATCAAAAGTACATTCAAGTCAAAAATTTACACGAGTTTCGAATACAGCTGGTCTCACGGGTCGGTAAGCATCACAAGACAAATTTCTAAACCGAATTTCATGTACCCTTTTTCTTTTTTATACAAAAGGCGTTAACTCTCGTGCTTGTCTTGTTGAACGAACGGTTCGTTCAACAAGCACGAGAAGACTGACTAAAATTTGGTTTCCATGCTTAATGAAAGCGATAACTGAAATTGAGTTTCAGCCAAAACTATTAACACAATAGCAAATGACATTTAATTTTCATTTTAATTTTTTATACTTTTTAAAAGGATGAACAGAGTAAAGTATTTCACTAAATATTTTTTACAATACTACTGATTTGTTCATTCTATAAAGAAAGTAGTTAAGTGAATAGTTTAAACCTTCTCCTTGAATTCATCTTAAGAGGTACCGATGACCGTGACATGAAAATAAATTTTAGTTGCCAAGTTCAAACAATTTTATTTATTCAAATTGAATAATCTATGAGGCAGCATTTCTGTTTATGTGTCCTTATATGGAAAAGTTTATCATTCGCTTCGAGTATTTCACTGTTTGATTCAAAAACTTATTTCGCCAGGCCCCCGAACTCATTTATGTAAAGCTAAATTTTTAATCAGTTGTCAGTTTACAGTTATCATTCGTTTTGCTTATTAGGGAAATCAGATTGACCTATTGGTTATCAATCACGCCCACAATTGCTACGCATGTTGGCTGAGATTTGTCGATCTCAATCTGACTCCGACGGTTTTTCTCTGCGATCTCCGGTTTTCATTCCCTGCTAGCAGAGTCTTTTTCGTGACGGTCCTGCAATGGAAATTGAGAGACTCTGCCGATCTAAAAAAACGATTGGCTTTGTTCACTCGAAATTCATAAACCAGTTGATTTCTGCTTATAAAAAGTGATCATTATTTTTTTTTCCTCGAAGAGTATAGATATACCTGGTGTTAACATTCTTACTTGTGAACCAGTTGGTGAAACCCTTGTAATGGTTCATTATGTTTGTCGTAATGTAATAAACAAAGCTTTGATGACGTTTGGTTGCTTTGTATTTTGAACATGTGGCACCGACCGGATTATACTACGTAGAGTGCCAATGTTCAGAGATGTGAATTGCGCATGCGTTTAAATACAACTATGGCGCAGAACCAAATTGGCACGGTGCCAGTTTCACCTGGAATCTGACAGTGTCTTATGATGTCGAGACTCCAAACCCAACCGGAGGTTGTGAATGAAATTTCATAAAATTCATTAATTGATATGTTTCGCACCGGATTACCCTCCCTGACAGAGTTTACTTTTACTTCATTGAAACCTGCTTCAGGAAAACTTCGTGACCGGAAGACGTATGCTCGTATACATATTGTTTGCTTTCCTTAATGACTCATGAGTATTTGACTTTTGTTGCTTCGGAAATTAAAAGGTTTTTTAATTCTTGCCTTTAGTTCCTTTTTAGCAATTCCCCGCCTAAACCGTTTTTTACCCGCACCCTTTACTTGGATGAAAAAATGCGTCTCAATTGAGGAAAGTATTGCCCTAGAGCTGTTATCTCTTGCTCTTGCTAACATTTTTGTAATTATCGTTTAGGGTGTGATTACGTCAACAAATATGCAAGATATGAATAAACTCATCAGTCCGTCATTCAAACACACAAAAGATTTGAGACCCCAAAGCTAACGCTCTTTGTTTTAATAGCAACAGCCAAAACTCGACTACAATAGTAAATATAACCATTTAGTTTTATTTAGCAACCAGTACTAGAGGTATTTTTTGTTTGAAAAAAAAATCTATTTTCTCAGCGTAAACAGACATCTTTTGCACTTAATATCTCAACTAATATCGTGAACACCTCCCCACCTCTCCTTTGAAAAGGTCGCTACGTTGAGAGAGCAGCGATGAAAATCGAAGAGAACAGTTATAACAAAAGCTGTACAGTCGATGAAGTGGAAAGTGTGTGGGAAAATATAGCTTCATTCTGGTTTGCAAACTGTGAAGTTGAAAAAGAGCTGTTAGCAAAATGGTATCGAAAAATGCTGTTGAAATAATAAAAAAAAACTGAGAACACCGTCGATAATTTTTATGCGCGCATTTCATCAAGTTAACGCTTTTAAAGTTTTGATTGTCATTTTTCCAAGTTAAAACAAAAGATTGTCTCTTGTTTGTTTGCGCTTATATGCAATTAAAATAATCATTTTTTCCATATATAAGAAAAGAAGATCTTTTCATTTGATTTTCTTGGGAAGCTTGAATTTTACGACGTTTATTTTCAACGGGAGTAGTAAACTTTTAGCCTAAGCTCATTGTTCGTAACTCGATCACGATCACTTCTTTAATTTTTCTTTTATGCTATGTTTGTTAGTTTGGTATGAAACCTGCAACGACAACGTGTTTACGTTTTTCAATCCGATAAGCAACGCATCACTTAAAATTATCTTTGTGAATCAAAATTTATTTGCACTTTCACGCCAAGCTTTGACTAACCTTTCCCCCCGGTTAGTGTTTAAAGAACTTTGAGCAAAGTTTCCTTGAGAAAGATAAACCAATCATGACATTAAGTTTCTATACTTAGTTTTGTTGAAAAGGGTTCAACTATTCACGATTGCATAAGGTTGATTTCGTAATTTTCTTCCTTCTTTCTTTTTCTTTGTCCTAGTCCTTCTGCGTTCGGTTACTCCAAAATTTAGCACGAGAGACAAGAAAATTAAAAAGCGGTTATGAAGAGCAAACATAAAAATCAACTTAAAACATCAATTCATGCATCCTTCCTCATTCCGTGACTACCACAGCAAAGTTATTTTAATTTTGAAAGCAAACAGGCGTGACAACAAAAAACAAAGAACTTGTCTTACTATTAATTTCATTTTGAGCTTACATGGGATCAAAATTACATTAACTCAAATTTGAATAGTTAAACAAGGAATTTAAAAACTTCGAAGGTAATAAAAAAGGTAGAAAAGATGTCTTTTACTCAATGAAAGAGGACTTCAAAGAATTCTTTTGCACGGTGCGGCGCCTCGAGTCTTTCACTTTAAATAACAAAACATTTGTCGTTGTTGTACAAACTAGATGCAAAAGCTTAAAAAAAATTGAAGCGCTTTAAATCTTAAAAAATAATGTTAGTTTCTAAAAAATATTGATTTTTTTTAATTGCGGCTTTTTTTTGTTGCTAAGGACAAGGTAAAGAATGAAAAACAAAAGCCTTACAAAGCTGATGTCGAAAGTACAAAAGACCTGACTGCCATGTACATATTCAAGGCACGTTTCGACTCACTGACTCGAAGACAGAAGATCTATACGAGATCCCTGAAAAAAAATCGCATTGGCGAGAGAATAAGAATAACAGATTTTATAATTTTGAGTTATGCCAAGCGAACCCCCGCACGGAAAGACAGTCTCGTAGTAATATTTTTTTCTGTTTACAAACGTTGTTGTGATGCGTGTGGAATGCAAATTAATAGTGACGTCGCGTGAAACATTCTAACCAATCATAAGGCGCCAAATAGAGCACGCCTTCCCACCGCCTCCAAATCCTATTTTAAATCGACAACTCAATAAACGAACGGCCTTTCAGTCATGAAATCAAAATATACTCTGTAAATTAATATTTGTCGAAGTTCTCTCATAAATGGTGATAATCAAGTTTCTATCTATGCAAAAACAAATCCCAGACACTTAGTTACAGAATTTCCGCTTTTGAACGATAAAATACGGTTCGTGGAACAACCATATTGGCTTTGTTCCGACGTGACTCTTTCGTAACTTAGATTATATCTATGAATGTTGGAAATTAAAGAATAGTTTGCATTTATAACAATTGTGCCCCAAGGAGCTTTTACTAGAAAGAACTGAAAAAAATTGCTGAAAAACAAAGTTTATTTTTTCTCTAAAGGTTGTCAGTTACTAAAAAAAGGTTTTCAAATCTTCAAATATTATGAAAACACGAAAGATTTGTCTGTCTCTGAAACACAAAGCCTACCTTAACCGTTAGAATTCAACTCTATTTAAACTCAAGCGAAATAAATTCTGGGCCAAAATGCCTCTTTTTGTAGCGAGGACCTTAATAAATTAGAAAGGAGGTAAACTTTAAAAACCTTTCAGATTGTTTACAGTTGTGTCTTAGATTTCACGCAGCGCAGAGCTTCTTTCGTTTCATGCACTGCGCGATGTACACAACCATCACTTCCTGAAAGATAAATATATCAAAGCAGCTAAACTGAATCGTTAGGGCATACTCACGGCAACCATCTTCATCTGAATTATCTCCACAATCGTCCATTTCGTCGCATCTCCATTCCCACTTGATACACCGTTGGTTCTTGCAGGTGTATTGAGACGGAGAACAGGTAAAAGTTGTATTTGCTAAAAAAAAATGTATAAAATTCACTCTACGTGTTCACAGAATTGCTTCAACCCTTATTTTAGAGTAAAAAAGACACTTAAGTTTTCAAAAATCTCTGATATTGCACATTTTAGTTGAATTACACGAGCCGTCAATCTCGTGGGTGTGTACGTAGGAGAGGCCGCTTCGATATGCTTCACGTTAAACAAATATTCTCTGTAGAAAGCATCGTTTCTGCTTGTATTGTCTCGCAAAACATCTCTTCTCGATGTAGAATTCATTATTAATACTGAAACCAACAGAGAAGAGTTTTTTTGCGATCATAGGCCACAACATTTCCCGCACTTTTTGCTTCTTAACGTCTCAAATTTCCTTGTAGTAGTACTACAACGTTAGTTTGGTTTGTCGGGAACGAACACGAACTTGTTAAAACTTCCACAGAAATTATCAACACATAGTTTTACGTTGAATTAACAACATACCTTTAGATCTAACTCGAACCAAAAGCGACAAAAGAAGTAATAAAAGTAAAGAATTCCAACCACGTTTCGCCACCATATTTTCAAGGACCCTGTCGGCGTGGGTATATGAATGAATCTAAAGCAAACGGTAAAGCGCTGAAATTTACATAGCATTGTCAGAGTGCATTCATCCCTCACGCGGTATCACGCCATTTGACGTCACTTCTAGCCACGAACATGCGCGGCTGACCCGTTATACAGGTGTTTGCCATGACAGCCTCAAAACTACCATACTTGCCAAAATACGAGTTTCCTTTACTACCAAAAATAAACAAAAATCATTTGAACCACAACTCGCTTTCTTAAATTCTAATGAGAACGAAAGCATAATTTTTTTGAGTGGGGGAGGAAGAGTATGAAAAATTTAAAAAAATATATTTGCCGACCTTGAAAAACTAAAATAAACTGTTGAAAAAGTTCCAGGGAAAATGATAATAATAAAAAAGACATTGCCTGAAAAAACATTAATATTTGCTTTATTGTAATAGAAAAAAAAGGATTAGCGTGAAAATTTCCAAAAAAGCTTAAATTTCTAGTAGAGACTTTGGATTGTTTGTTTCCAAAGTTGTCAATGCGAAAAATACTTTGACTTTAGACTTTGGCTTGAATTTTACTTTAAAAAAAAATAAGGGTTGACACTACGAATCGATCAGAGTTTATGTTATTTTTTGCTTTCGCATGCAAATTTAGATCTAACTTTGGACATTTGAAGTGGTTTTTCGTTGTCTGTAAGTAAATTCAAATCTGTTGACAGTGTAGTGTCTAAAGAGCATTTACGAAACACGCAATTGTTTACTTGCAGCATTTCACATTTTAAGTCTCTTTCCTAAAGATAAAGATTTTTTTTCGTTTTTTAGAAATTGTAATAATTATGTTCTCAGTCGCTTATATATGAGTATACGTGACCGAAATATAGTAAAATTACGGTAAAATAGCTGAAAGGATGTAAGTAAAATATTTCTAAAACTATATACTGTACTGCAAAACAAAAAATTAAATTTAATCTTTCTTTGTGTTCTATTTTTGTTTACTTTTTAATACTATCTCTTGCAGGAACAAAATAACCATGTTGTTTTAAGAAGTAAAGCAAGGCAAGATAGTTCTTGACAAGTTTTTATTTGTGTTAAGCTATTTATGCAGATACAATACTGGCAAGCAATATTTGATAGTTTGAAGCTATCTTCATGTTACTAAATTTAACCAGTCTCAAGAAGATTCCTATCTCTTGTTGTCTGGTGGAAAAACGAAGCACGTATTTATAAAGAAGCACAGAAAAGTAAAACCAGTAGTCAGTAGAACCATTGAGTTACTGAGTATAAAAAAATATGTAAATTAAACCTACCTCAACATAGCTTGTTTATTGTGCCAGAAAAATAGAAATGAATAAAGGACGTGTAAAAGTTATTTAAAATTTGAACGAAGAATGGTGACAGAAGCAAAACCTATAAATTTACACTATATTTTTGATGCTGACAACCCACGTGCTGTAATAAACACGCGATAAGTGGCTGAGTACACGATCGTGTTTGGTGAGTGCTAATAAAAAACATGCAAAATATATTTCGGGTAACTAACAATAGAAGGTAAGCAATTTTTTAAGTCATAATTTCTGTTTTCAGTTGCAAGAACAAATTTTAACAGTTTTCATAGCAAAATATGTTACTTTCTGTAGAAGTTATACTTCGAAATTTATGGAGATATAATAATTCTAACTTTTTTATCTCTTTTATTTTTTGCAAGTGTCAGTTTCAATCGTTTCTAGATCTCAACTAATAAAGCAAATGGCAACTCAGTATATACATTATTTATCATAAATTGTTCAGGGATAAGTCAGAATTCTAACATAAAGACTGAAAAAAAAGGAATTAAAATATCAAAATGTAGAGTAATATCCAAGACTAAAAGACTCATTCATTTAAAATTATTATCCGTGCAGTCGGTTTAGGTTAAAGTCGCATCGGGGAACATTAGTCCAAAGGTCTCAAAATTGCATTCTAATCAAATAATCTTTATTCGAAACATCTATATAAAAATGTTTGCTTTGCTATCTTACTTTCGATTGTATAATCATTTTGAAAAAAAACAAATGTTCTCTTCCTCATAATTCTGTTAAAAACTAAAAAAAGTGGAGTTGTTTTTCATTAAACTACATTTTTCTCCCGTGTCTAAGGGTTTTTAAATCAAATCGTACAATTGTAAGACTTTGTCAATGGCGTGTTAGATAATCCTACCAAATATGGAACCATTTTTTTCAGCCAAAAGTCAAAATTTATCTTTAGAGGTGTATAACTATAATAACAACACTCATTTTTAAAAGGATGTCTAATGTTGGGACAAACCTGAATACTTTAAAATTTTTCGAGGGTGTGAGCTTCATATGTTCTGATAAATTTTTGTGAGTTATGATGGTATACTATTCTCTAAAACGTCAGTTCTCAGAGTTTTCGTATGTTATTACATTTAATAAATATGTGCATGCATCAAATGTAAACTCGGAAAAAATCCGAGCTCACAGATGGGATTTGAACCCACAACCCTCCGTGATCTAGTCGGAAACTCCAACCAATGAGCTACTGGGAACTCTATGATGATCAAGGGTGAAATGTCTTGGCTAGGACTGCATCACGCGCGGTCACATTGATGAGTTATGAGTCATATGTGTTAAATTGTTATTTGCATGGTTTGTGACCGCGTTATGCAGTCGTAGCCAAAGACTCACATTTCACCCTTGCTCACCATAGAGTTCCCAGTAGCTCAGTGGTTCAGAGTATCTAACTAGATCACGGAGGGTTGTGCGTTCAAATCCTATCTGGGGCTCGGATTTTATTCCGAGTTTACATTTGATGCACATATTTATTTCGTTGTATCTCTAACATGGCTCACTATAGGAGGTCATTACATTTGTGTGTGAAAAAGGAAATTTTATTCTATTTCTGCTGTACAAACGTTATTTTCCTTGAGATATAATTGCAAGAGGCTCACCATTTGATAAACACTCAACATTTTTACCCTGAAGAATATTGAGCGAAAAACATCATTTTAATAACTTTTAAACATCTCTCAGCCTTTAGTACGTTCTTAATATGTTCATAAATTTTCATCCACTTGTTTTAAGTAAAAAAAGTTCACATTTTACAAAAGAGTGCAATGTAAATATGTGAAGAATAACAGTAATGATAAAACTTGATAACAAATAAAAAGGCAATAAAATTTTAGAAGAGTTGAAAGAGACTAATTAAATATATATTGGGTGGTAATCATTTATTGACCTCGATCGTTCTTGGCCTGTCCTGAAATATTCTGCGTGTGACACACACTCAGTTCTATTACTTTCACGTGATAGCGAATGAGTCCAGTCGCACACTCATTTACATCTTGCACATGATTCAACGTAGATTTTAATATTTGTTTTTTTATGTGCATCTTTCTACAAGTTGCCTTTGGATCAAAACCAATTCAGTTGTCAGATTTTTCTACACAACAATATTGCACTGACATTTGTAATTAGGCAATATTGAATGATGAGTATAAGGCGACATTACACTAGACAAAGTACATATCATTAGATTATTTACATTTAATTAAAATTTAGTATATATAGCATGGCTCAAGGCCTTAGCTATGAGTTTTTGAAAGAAGGTGATTGGAAGAAGGGGTTTGTAGGGGATGAGAGGGGGAAACGAGTGAAACACGAGTGTAACACCAGTGTATACGAGGAAACACGAATGGAACATTGAGTGAAAAGCCGGGAAAAACGAGTGAATCACGAGTGTATAAGACGAATTCTTCAAAAGAAAATAGGGGGGCACAAAGAAACACTTCAACTTCAAGACTACATTGGGGAATGCGCAGAACGAGTAGAATTTACACCAATCAAACTCCTGGAGTTTAAATAAGAAACTTCTCGAGTTCACTCATATTTTATGAACTCATAATTATTTGTAACCATTTGTATTCCACTCTTTACCTCACCTGTTTATCTAGAACATTCACGGCAGTCGCTATTGACTTCATTAATTGTCTTAACTATTTCAGATATGCTGATATTAGATGAGCAAGTTTCCCTTGATAAGTTTTAATAACTTTTATTTGCTCGTCTGTATAGAAAGTTTTTTCCGAGATTTTTATTTTTTTGACATCTCCAAACCTTAAATGCTAGTTTTTGCGAAAGGACAAAGGCAAAACATGGCATTTTTTGGCCATACTGCAAGATATTCTATACATGAATAAATAAAATTTGGTATGCGAAAACTTGTTCATCTTATTTTAAAAATTTGCTTTTGACACAGAACAGATAACCGAAAAAAAATTGTTGTTATTGTTAATTTGTTTTTGTTTTCGAGTATCTGAGAACTAACCATAATTGATCTTGACTTGTAAATGAACTTCAATGAGATTCAATATTTCATTTTCGTTTGCGTGAGTGTTTATTTTGTCATAAATCAAAGAAAAGAATGGAGAAATCAAAACAAATCGATTCGAACAGCTTTTTGATTGATGACGGCTAGTTAGAATAGAAAACGAAATATCGAATGCTTCGGGCGCTTTGCGTGTTATTGTTTTTTTACTCTGTGTGGGTTCAGAGTTTGGTTTGAGGACAAATGACGTTATTCGGTCCTTGAATTCAATAAAGCAAAAAACAAATGAATTTCAAGAGCGCGTTTTCAAGTTTGACGCCCCCAATAATATGCAAAGGGCTTTCCCGATTATGCGGGCTGAAAATACTATCTTCCATGTTTTGGCGAGCCAAATTTTTACAGAGTTTATGCTGACATCCACGATCTTGTTAGAAAAACTCAGTCAGCTAAACCGGTTACTCCGTTCATGAAATCGATACCTGAAAATAAAAACAAACAGAAGCTGCCGTGATGTCTTGATCTTACCGCATATTGACTGTTGATGTAATTAACGACGCAAAAGTCAATAAAACTGAATGGTATATATACGTTCATTTCCGATAGCAAATATGGCCACACGTTACTCTATTTCAATCAAGTTTGCTTCTATTGGAGAAAAAGGCGTTTGTTTGACAGAAAGATCCAAAATTCACATTTCAGGAACCAATTTGCATGAAAGGAGCCAAAAAGAAACAGTATAGTGAAAACACTTAAAATGTTTTTTTTTTATAATTTTGATATTAAAACTATTGTAAACTCAAATTGTCACTAATTACCACAATTTAATCCAATTTTACGATCCAGGGTACCATTTTTAATGTTTTTATGATCACGTCAAGCGTACTTGATCTCAAACAAATGCTAAGTTATGTTTTCAAGTCTTGTATTCATGTTACTGACTTCGCAATTGAAACAACTTTCAAGGCACTCTGAGTAAAAGTACTTAAACTCCGCAATATTTAGTAGTCTTTGTAATTTTCACAACAGAAACATTAAACAAACATTTGCTGTCATGATCAATAATGCAATAAAATGCTTACAAGTGTGTTACTTAAAAATATTTGTCCCCCAGTTATTACTTAAGACAGTATATCACTTAACACTAGTTTGTTTGCCATGCACATTCATCGTTATTTTTATTTTTTATTTTTTATATTTTTGACGCTTGTCACGTTTATATTAATTTTTTATTGAACGGTAAGAAAGGGAAAGGATTGAGGAGGGGGTCAGGGATAGTATACTGGGGGGGAGGGTAGGGGAAATACTGCACTTTTTTGCCTAGGTCCTGATCTTTCCAACAGAAAAATAACTACGAGTTTGTTTTGAGTACTCGATCTGACTTTTCCCGAGTTAATAAACTGTTGTTGTTCGTAATTTTTACCATACACACTATAAAAAGTTTACACTGAAAATTAAAAGAAAATTAAGCAACTAACGCGAAAAAACTCTAATCACATATACCTTCCTAGCTACATCCTTTTCCGGCCCTGCAGACTTACTCGAGCCGACGATTATTCCCTATTTCTAATTTTCTGTATATAATCTATTTTAGTAGAAATCGATTTACCATCTATCGCGAATACTGCAATCTGATTGGCTACCGTACTCACTATCTATCAGGTGATAGATAGCGTGTGCGGGATGTAAACAAAAAATGCAATATGTTGTTTGAATAAATTAATAATTATTTATCAAAAAAGTATTGTAGTTCTTTTGTTTCTGCTTCTGAGATTTCTACTAAAACAAAAAGAACACTGGTTATCTGGTGTCACTATTATTATCGACTATATATAAAACGCTGTAGTATTTTCACTTGAAATTTGATGACTAAAATGGCATCTGACGGTATTTTGTAAGGGAAAAATGCCAACGGATACCATGCATAGTAATTATCAGAAGTTGAGATACTTGGTAACGTACAAAAAATAGAATCTGACGTCCTTTTTTCCTACAAAATAGCATAAGATGCTATTTTAGTCATCAAATTTCAGTGAAAATTTAACACCTATATCAAAATATAGAAAACAGCTTAACTAAGGTTCTTTTCAAATCTAAGGACAACACTTTGCTATTTTCTGATAAAACTGTTCTTCCAGCAAGCACAAAAATACAGTTTATTTTCCTCTGAAATGCCATAAAAATGTACAAAACTAGAAGAGTTTCCATTTCCAAGTAATTATGTTACAGTCGACTGGAAAATCTTTGTCTTTTTTAAATTTATTTAAAGTTCTCTAATTAATGCTTTTTACAGACTCGTTAGGGTAAGTTTCTAAGACATTATACAAATTTCCCATACGTCTCCCAAGCAATTCTGATATTCATAAGAACTTTGACTGACCGTTATAAAGATTCATTATAAAAGTATTCATTATTTAGTATAGACATTCGCTGATATAAAATATCGAGTCTATAAACTTTTAATAGTTGGTCTTCGAAGACAAGTGTTTTTTTCTGTGTCTTGAAGCTCAACTTCGCAAGCATACCGCCGGCAAACACCTGCGGCTGCCGCCGATGAAAATAGCTGCTGTTCTCATATGCGCTAATATATGCCGGCGATACTACCGGTGACACTACCGCGGGCAATGCCGGCGGTACCTCGCCGGCATATGAAAACCAGGCTTAAATGATGAAATGTAATGATATATATATTACGATGTTTTAAAAATTCCTTCTTAACCTGACCTTGTCCATGGAATTATCCGCAAAAAAATTGATTTTTTAACAGAAGAAAAGAAAAGGCAAAAAAAAAAAAAACAAACAAAAAAACAAAAAAAGGACACAAAGCATTGTGCGATAGGCTCGAATGTTACAAAGCATCGACGGTCTTTTGTTCATATGAATGAGTTTTATAACTCCAAGGCCAAAGATTTTTGAATCCAACATTACAAAAACCATTGAAACTGACAATTCAATCGCCCCTCCGAGATATTTTCACAATTTTTAAAGCAAACATTAAAATTAGTTTTTTAATATCATTTGATATTTTTACTGATTCATACAACCACCCGTAGTATTCAAAAACTAAACATAACAATAATAATAACAATAACAATATATTTTATTTACAAAACATTTTTTACAGTTGAATTCTTCAGACCCGCAAATAGCAATCGCTAGT
>JAOEHV020096706.1:0-15526 GCA_025447995.2 Isaurus tuberculatus
TTATAACTAACAAATTTTGATAGTTATATTTAAGTTTTTGGCTAGTAAAGTAGCTTTTGCATTCACATAATAATAATAATAACAATGTCAATGATGGTGATTTATTAGTGTTCAGTGAGCTGTGGCACAGGAGTTCAGACGCGTAAGGCTACGTGTGTCTCAGAAAAGAGAAGCAAACAAGTTGATATCCAGATGTGTTCAACGCTTGTTAAACCACTTAAAAAAGCCTTTTGTAGGGGTCGACCATGCCCTTCTCTGCCGAAATACGAATGGCGTACTGGTGCCTGGACCAAGGTAAGGAGGACTATTCCCATCCCTAAGCATAATGATCTCGTTAGGCTTTTATTTCATCTTTATACAAAATATCATAAGTACTAGTTTGAAATATTATAAACAACAAACGATGAAAAATTGTTGTGTTCCGAAATTCTCAAAATGAGGTCAAATAACTTTTCCATACTTTTGTGTTGTTCCAATCATTATCTATGCAGTTCAAACTCTTTAAAAATGACTACTGACTGAGTATCTTTTATTTTAAATAACCTTTTAACATTGATGTGGTAAAGTACTTGGTATCTCATTTACTCTTATAAGCCCAATAAACTGATTCGCCTCATAAACATCAGTTGGTAAAACACAGCTCTATTGTCACAGAGGTTAATGACTCAAATCCTATTTAAATCCTAAAAATTGAAGACCTCTTTTTTGTATAAGCTTACATATCTTTTCACAATTTTTTTCTTTATTCATACTGATTTTAATCCACAACTTATCACTAACTGCTAACTTCTTTGCAGTGCTCAAAGACTTGTGGTTCAGGTGTTAAATTACGCCTGGTGGCATGTGTAAACACAATGGGATACAGGGTTGACCATCATTTGTGTCACAAACACAAAAAACCTAGACAGAAAAGACACTGCCGCACTAAGCACTGTTTAAACACTCCCAATTGGCATAAAGGGTCTTGGTCTAAGGTAAGAACAGCTTGTGGCCAACCCAAATTGACTTAGCCACTATCCATTGGAAAAACAAGAATAAACAGGGGTAGACTTTTTACAGCCGTACAGCACAATTTTGCGTAACAGTTCGATGTATTACCCTAACTATGCACAGAGCAACTAAACATATAACTAACAACCTGAAAAAGACTATTCCACACATAACACAACTCCCGGAAGAGAGACCTAATAATAATGGTTAAATCAGAAAATACCAGCATTATCTATTATAAGTGGAAATATGATTTTTAGTTAATATTTTGTTTCGTTAAACAGTTCTTAAGTATATTTACTCCGTATATATCTTTAAACCAATCGTTTATTTCTTCTTCAATTTCGATGAAACGAAGTTATTAAAGTTTAATTGTATTTCTCAGTAACAAAGGTTGGAAGCAATAGAAACAATTGATAAGAAGTATCATCAATATACGCAAACATTGTATTTTCCAAGTTTATCTAAGACGATTTCGATCGTTATGAAAAACAGATGGGAAAATTTTTTTAATCAGTTGAGTGAAGTAGGCAAATGAGGAACGTTTTTAAGTATTAAGATTAACCCTTAATAATTATGCTTAAAACTTAAAACTTTGCTTATTCTTCTTTTTCCAAACGAAGGAAGGATTGGTGAGGATTTTCCCCAAAAAAATTGGGTTTGACTTAACAATTTAGCATGTAGCAGACTAAAAAGCGAAACTTCTGCTATTCCCTACATAAACAAACTAAAATATATAACTGAAAAGCTCCTCACGTAATATGAAAGCTCGACCAAGACCGCCCTCGCTTATAATATTATTTTTTTTGCTTTTGCTTGTTTCACATTTTTAACAATATATTCTTATTCCCAAGTGCACAACTCATTGTGGAAAAGGTACAAAGCGCCGTAAGGTTTTGTGTAAATCGGTCATTGGAAAAGTCGTAGAGGATCGGCTTTGTATACGCACTAAGAAACCAAGGGCAGAAAGGGAATGTCACAAACGGAGCAAATGTGGTGTTTGGGAACTTGGCTCCTGGGGAAAGGTGAGAGTATTTCTGCATCAATTACAAGGTACTTGTTATGAAACTAAAAAGTGTGACACATTTATCAACTTCATGTGATTATTCGAAACGATTTCTTAACAGATATTTACAACGTCATTAACTGAGTTCTGTTAACTTAACTGATTGTATCAGGTAGGGCTTAAAAAATAATATGGGTCTCCTTTCAATTGAGTTCGGTATTTTAGCTTGGCATCACTTGAAATGCTTTTTTAGTAGAACAATAAAAAAAACATCTTCAAGTTTTGCGCATATTCTTGTAAGTCAGGAAAACATATAATTAGCTTGCATGAAATCGGATCATATATGGTATTCAAACCTTTGTGAATTACTGTACCAACTAAAACTTTGCTTATAGAGTTGAAATAACGTTGATTAACAAAGTGAAAAAAAAAAACACTTTAAGCCCTGATCTGTATAAAAATTTGTTTGCACACAGTGTTCAGTGACATGCGGGGGAGGAGTACAGCGGAGAGCAATCAGATGCCTTCATGATTGGCAGTACGTTCAGAATTCCAAATGTGATCCAGATACAAGACCTGCAAAGGAAATTGGATGTAACCCAAGACCGTGTCCAGCCATTGCTTACCAATATCGCTGGAAAGCAGACTCTTGGAACAAGGTATGTCTTGTATATTAGGTTATGAAACAAAGATATGTTACTGTATGCATGCATTCTAAAATCGAAAATGATACACTCAAATTCTTAATAAGAAGCTGTGCAGTTACCAGTCAAACTGAGTTAATAACTGAATGAGATGAATGACCTAACTCCAGAATGTTATGCCAGATTTTGAGTTCTAGGTTTAGTTTTGTGCAAAAACATATTGAACTATATCTAGCCAAGAACAAATGAGGTCATCTTGCATGATCAGTGAACCTAAAGTGTGTAAAAAGAGACATTATAATCAGAAAGTGCGATTTTTGTAAAAAATTAGTTTAACGTTTTAGCTCCACTATTGAAATAGTTTTCAAAAAAGCAAAAGTTTCTTTGTTTTATTAACACCACGGAAACGCAAAAACAGCCAGAGAACTTGGCAAACAAGATGGATTAATATCAAAACATTTCAAAACGACTTTAAATTTTCAGTGTTCAAGTACTTGCGGATATGGTAGGAAGACAAGAAAAGTAAAATGTGTCAACAACTTTGGAGGTGCTGCAAGAAAGGAGTATTGCAATGAAGACACGAAGCCCGTGGAGTTCTTTCCCTGCTTTGACATTCGATGTCCACCGAAATGGGAGGTTGGAGACTGGTCTGAGGTAAAAGCATTTATAATGGTGTTTCGTTACGTCATTCTATTGTCTTTGTTAAAAACTCCCTTCAGTTTCTGGAAGTGAAGTTTCAAGAACACTGTTAATCTCCCATTCATATTTTGTTTTCAAAACCTAAAGCAGAAAGAACATTAGTTTTGAAAGTTTCACCTTTTCATGTTGTATATGTAAAACTGGCATACCCGTCAGAGTTGGCTATAGCAATGCGAAAGAAACGCATAATCATCATCCGTCAACGCCATGTGTCGCATAGGGCACAAGCAAAGTCTCTCCATTTAGCTCTGTCCTTTGCCGCCTGTGCAGGTTCTCCTCTACTCCTCAAACCAAACTGGTTTCGTTCTTTTGCTAACATTCATCGCCCTGTATCTTCCACATTGTGTTCTTCCAAGTGGTGTCCAAGTTAGCGCGATTTGAAAGTCCTCTGTTGGTTCTCTTCTCAAAATAGCCCAATTCTTTGCCACCTTCTAAACTTACTAAGGTCTGTTGCTACTGGCGGTTAAATGTCCTATGGTATTCCGCATTCGATAGAACTCCTGGCCAGAATATCTACATTATCATCCTCAAGCATCTGTTGTGAAATGTATTAATTCTGTTCCCAACTTTTTTGCTGATATTCCATCACTGGTAGTTCTACATTGTAAATGGGCATGCAATATGTATTTTTTTTTAATTTTAGAGCTGTTGACTCAACACTCAACACATATGCAACTAGAAAGAAATATCTTTAAGAGATTTTTCTTTTACACAAACTTACAGTGCTCGAAAAGTTGTAACCGTGGTTACCAAGCTAGAGAAGTAAAATGTGAAGGTTTTCACAGCAACCAGATTAGCCTCGGCGGATGTAATCTTCGTAACAAACCTCAAGTTTGGAGAGTTTGCAATTATGGCCTTTGTGACGCCCAGTACCAGTGGAGAGTAGGGCCTTGGTCCAAGGTAAACATTACAAACTCCTTTGAAACTTTCATTGTTGTACAGGTGCTCAATGATTTTTGATCAACCTTTTCTTTACGTTGTGTGTTATTATGAACGTTAAGTATCAGAAAATCCTTTATCAGTGTTATTTATCACTATCATGAATTTTACCACTAAATTTTTATTATTTTTAAAATAATGCTCTTCCAATTATCACTTTAATCAGTATCGTTATTACTATTAATAAACTCTACCATGTCTTCTAGAAACCAAATAACACTCAGAAAAAAGATTATTCACAGATTATTGTGCTGTCCAGAAAATGGTGGCTATGGCGAATATTAAAATCATGACTAGGGCTTGTTTGAGACAGTTGCTTCTGTTCACAAGTCTATTTAAGAACATAACAAATGACCTCGCTCTCCTAAGAGTCCTTGTAGCTCAGTGGCTAGAGCGTCCGCCCGGTGTTCGGAAGGTCGTGGGTTCGAATCCCGTCATGGGCTTAGATTTTTTTCTGAGTGTTATTTGGTTTGTAGAAGACATAGTAGATTTTATTATTAATTACAAACCAGTGCCAAAAAGATTATTTACAGGTTATTACTATTATAATATCATGTTATTATGTTATAGTGTTCTGTAAGTTGTGGAAATGGAGTAATAAGAAGAATAGTGAAATGCATGGCGAGAGACGGCAGTATGCACGATGATTCCAATTGCCAAGTCCCAGCCATTAAGCCCGACCAAACATGGCCTTGCCGTATGCGTTCATGTATGCCTATGACATGCAAAGACGTTCAGAGAACAAATGGACTTCAAGTAGATGGAGAATTCTATCTTTTTGTAAGAGGAAAGAGGCTGCGAGTACGTTGCATAATCTTTTCAGTACTTCGTTGTTCTAATACCATTTCATTAGAATGGTTCATATTGACCTTCCTATCTTCGGTAAATGTGATAAAATCGGATGCTGCGTCGTTGTTTCTATAGAAACAGTTTGATAAATTTTTAAGTTTTACACCGTAAGAGAATGAAAGATGCTGACGTTTTGGACTGTAGTCCTTCGTCACTCCACACTTCACTCCGACGAAGGACTACGTTCCGAAGCGTCAGCATTATTCATTCTTTTACGGTGTAAAACTTAAAAAATTATCAAACTGTTCCTGTCTTCAGCTTTAACGCAAATCAAAGCCCTGACGCTACAATATATATACTTTTAAAACTGAAGTTAGAGCTCTATCTGAACCTTTAGTTTTTACATCTGAGCTAAATGAAAGATATGGTTTGAATTATCCTTATCAATTCACTAAATCACGGACATCAATGTTTCAAATAAAACAATCACTACTCAGGCGCCAATTCCTTTAGAAATTTGCGTTTTTTTTTTCACTTCAATTTTTACCTATAGGTGTTCTGCTATGGCATGACAACGAAAAATCCAGTCGAATATATCACGCTTAAGTCTGGCTCTTATGACAACTTTGCAGAAATATATCCAAAAAGGTAAAGTAAGGGCGGAAATAGAATCTTTTCAATTAACGTAAAAAGTTTTGATATGTTTCTCATGAGTAAAATATTCTAAATCGTCATCTAACAGACTTGTCAACTCAAGAAACTGCCCAAACAACGGAAGCCATACTGATCAGTGCGATTGCTATCAGGATGAATATGACAAAGCAGGCTCCTCGTATTTTTCAAAAATTAGAATTGACGTTGTAACAGCAAAGATAATAGGTAAGCAAAGAACGTTTCGTCTTTATTATTTCCAATATCTGTTTCGCTGGAAAAGCTTTAGCAAAATGGCCATTTGCCTGATTTCGAGCTTTTCTATTTGAAATTTGAAGATCTTATACAGAGGCGGCGGTAGCAAATAGTTGATTGAGGGCTGGAATTTCAAGGACCGAAGGAACGAGAAATCTAGGGGGTCCAGTCCACTCAACGTCTTCATGAGAGTACATTTCTTTAAAATGTGACTTTATGAATACCTCATTAATAATGCGTTAACAAATACTCGAAGACATGATTTTTTTGGTGGGGATGGGAAGAGTGGGGGGGGGGGGGGGAGAATCGCCCCTCCCAACAGTAATTCATAGGGGGATGCTCCCCCTCTGTCCTCCCCCCTCCCTCTGTCGCCACTTTCATAGAAAAAGTGATGTCGGTATTTTAAGGTATATTTTGTTCTGACCTTTTGTTTTCATTTATCATATTCGAACTCCTTGCGCAAAATAGTTATCATGTATATCTTAAAATACGGCATCATAAGTATGATGTTGATGTTAACGGTGATGAATTATACCATGATTTGGTATTCAACAGCTGATGACCTTAGGTTTGCAGTCACCAGAGGTCCAAATCCCCCACATTACGGAACAGCCGGGGACTGTTACAGCAGTGCTGAATGCCCTCAGGTTGGTTAAAGTAATTTCTACTTCCTTTGCTCTACATATTGAGAGCGAAAACTTAGTTTAATGTCAAGTTTTTGAAAAGGAAATTATTTGTTGGTTTTGTCAAAAGATAGGCTTTAGGAAGCATGACATCACTCATAGCATTAATCGTGGTGTTAACTCCTCAACGAAAGAATTTTGATAATTTTCTTTTGCGGTCACTAAAATTGCCGCTACGTATATTTTGTCTGTTAGGATTGTATGCAAACGCAATATATCGATTATTTCTCGATATGAGATCTCGTTTACAAAACACCTTGTGTATTTAATATTTATTTAGGAATATAGCTCGTACGTTTACTGCTTGCCCCAGTCGAATATTTACCAACAAGACAGGGGACAATCTGCCTTTATTATACGTACATAGAGAATATAGAGAAACTCCTTCTCTCCCAATAAAAGTATACAAAACTAGTGTCGAGGCTAAACAATGTTTTAATTTACAGAGGGTTTATATTGCATAATAAATTAAAAGGATGGTTATAATATTTGGAGTTATTCATATGGAAAACGCGAACCAAGATGATTTTTCAAACTTGAAACCTTTAGAAAAGAATTTTCTAAATTATCAACGCAGCGCAGGATTGAACAGATAACCTTACTTGTTAATTAACGTTTTTATAATTATCCTATAGGGTAGATTCAGCATCAATTTGAAGGGAACTGGTCTGGAGGTCTCACCCAGTGTAAAATGGAGATCAACTGGTAAAGCAACAACTCAAGTTATCCACATAGAAAAGGTAGTAATGTCAGAAGCACCGTAATCACTTTAATCGAGTCAATTTTTATTCATTGAAGATTCTCTTGGAATATTATTTGTAAATAATTAGTTTTATGAACTTTCTTGTAACTCTCGCTAAAAAAAATTGAAAAATCAGGAGACTTTGGTAAAACTAGGGAGACGGGGAGATCGGGAGACTCTGAGAAATGGAAGGGTGGGAACCTCTGCGACTGTAAAACTGTTGTCCAGTGTCTGAACCGAGTTCCATTATCAGACCGTAACTAGCAAATCAATTTTGAATGACTTTATTGTCATACTGACTGTTGTAGTTTCCATCATTTCAAACTAAGATCAATTTAATGTGAGTGTTGACAATTAGTATTTATTAATTTTGTTTCTTTGAGCTTGTAAAGTCGATCTGAACACGTTCTTAACATGATGTTACAATGATTTCAAAGAACAATCAAACTTCTACAAGCATACAAAGCAGATGGGAGCCTCTACCAAGTATTTGCAGACGCAAAAATGGGCGCTGAGGCAATTATTTTTGCTACTTATCATTAGCATTTCAAAACTTATAGGGAGTCTCACATTTAGAAATTTCGTGGAATTGTAGCCTTTTATGTTCTAGTGTGTTATTTGAAATTTGAGATCAAGCCACTACCGTAAACGCTCTAATAAGCCCCCGGGGGGTTATTAAATTTCACGCCATCCAGAGGAGGGGCTTATTAGAGAGGAAGGGGGGGGGGGACTTATTTAAAACTTCCTGATAAAAAGAAGTCACTATTTTTTTAAACAAAATTTCGCATATCTTTAATGGAGCAAACAATTTATTCTGCCTTTCTTATCTCTGAGGCCACGGTGCTGAGGCAAGCAATATTCTCATTCTAGATACTATCACTTTGTTTATTTCAACAAAAGTATTGAACTGAAACAACTAATAAAACATCTTTATAGTGCCATGAGCAAGTCAAAAACAGTCATTGAAGTACTTAAAACAGAACAGACAAGAAAACTCGGACCCTTTCCCACATGAAGATCAACGTGGGAAATGTAAAGAACAGGAATAAAATTATTTTCATTTGTAAATAAAGCAAGCTATTCCAGCGCCATTCAGCATTTACTTTGCCCGCAAGTGGAAGTACTATTGCACTGTTGTTATTGACATCGCATCGTTGGTATTGATATGGTATTTGTTACCTGTGATTGTTATAGGGTAGAGGCAGGGTTATAGGCATGTGTGGTGGGCGTTGTGGAACATGTTTCCCTGACAGAGAAGTTGGACTCCAATTAGCAATCAAGGGTAAGAATATTTTAACTACAGGCAAACTTTTTTTTATCATACAACTGAGGACAAAGTTAATTTAAGCTAATCGCGTGAAGAAAAAAAATCAGACTTCAAAGAGGAATCAGAACCATAATTTTCTGAGTTCTAGGTGTATCAAAGATTATCGTTTTAACTTTAATTACAAATAAATGGTATATTTGTTGCCTACAGTGCATCAGTAGTTAGTTTTCCAAGAGTTAAGCCTTTATTATTGATTTATTAAACGTTCATTTTTGGTTTCACTTAAAGTGAAGCTTAGTTGCAGGTGCCTAGTATGGAGATAGTGCTAAAAACTCAATGTTTGTTTGCCAGGTTTCAGGTGAAAATGGCTAATTATCTATAATCACCAATGCATTTATGCATACTCGACATCGTTAGTCTTACTGAGAGAGGCTGAAGGAAAGCCACTGGATTTCTTAAGCGTTAATTCATGTTGGAGAGAGATAGGCCCAACTTCATTTCCACTCAAATCTGCGACTTCTGTAATATTTTATTAATACCCAATAACATTGAAAGGTTGTTACGCAACTCAGAGTCAAAGAGCGGAAGTTTGGTACAGGAAATGTCTAAACTTGAAGTAACAATCGCTGCTACATCTTGGCTTAGAATAATTCATTCCCGTCAAAAGTGAGTTTCAGGTAAATTTTTCCAAGCTTAGGATGATTACTGCTAGGTATTAATTAAATCATTGTTACGTCTTTGTTAGGAGGAGTTTAGGCTAGTTGCGATCGAGCATTCAGGTTTCATGTACTCACCTTTCTACCGGAGAACGATTTCTATCTTTCGGCGGAAGAAAAGCTGGTAAATACTGTTTCCAAACAAACAAAATGAAACCAAAATTTGTGTGTGCATCTGCAACGCTTTTGGAATGCATTTGCTTTTTCTCAGGGCGCAACCCAGTGTTGATGAACATAAAAAATAAGAAAGTGTATCAAAAAAGAATTGTAAGAACAAATATTTTATTGTTTATGGAAAACACATATCAAGTATTTTGAGGTAATTGTTTTTTAATTATGGAGGGCACTTTCAGAGAACCTGAGCCAACACCAAGGAAAAAACCATGTACTTAAACATGGATCAGCAATATTTAAGGGCCCTTGGTCTGTTAAAGTTCCCAAGTTTTCGACGTAGCTGTAGGATGTTCCAGTCAGAAAAGCTCTTTACTTTTTGAATGTACATCAAATGCTGTAAATTTTTAATTGATTAATTTTTACCTCTTAAACTTCCAGAGTTATTATTTTTCTAAAAACTCAACTTTTGAAACGATTTTAAAAAAGAATCGGTAAGTCTAAAACTGAAAATCATGAAAGGTGTTATCTCAATGATGCCTTTATTTTTACTAAGTAAATCTAGATACAATTGAAAAACAGAAAAACAGTCCAATTATAGTATCGAAGGTTCGTAGTCAATAGCGAGTCAACCACAAATCTAGACTGTCCTCAGATCTCGACCGAGATGTGATGAGGATAGGGAAAATCAAAACGTTGACATCCATTGTGATATATATTTATAAATTTGTCATAATGCTTAGATTACAAGGACACAAAACAGAGTATATCTCATTCTAATATCTTGATAAAATTGAGTATTGTAAAGACAATGCAACAGGGATTCAGTGTTATTTCCTCCATCAAGTATATACTTATTGCTTGTTATGGACTATATAAACCACCGTTCAGCTCCCCCTTAGTGGCTCAAGCCTTCATTTTTTCTTCTCCGAAGCTTAGACAGTAGTATAGTATGAGGAGAATTACCCTCCTTTTTGGGGATTGGGGATTGTATGTTTGCGGATTGTATGCGGATTATTTGTTTCAATTATCGTAGGCTAGCCAGTCTAGCTGTATGGTCGAGCTAGACTAGCTATATAGCGCAGTGAAGCGTATCCTCATTTCCTCCTTCTCATTTTCTGTTTATGTAAACTGATGATACAAAATGTAAGCAGAGTGCGTACCAAAAAGAAGAATAAATAAAATTTGTTTGCAATCCGGTCTTTAATGTTAAAGCTTTTCTTTGTCTTTTTACAGTTTGTTTATTCATTAAAAATTAGAAATTCACCCAACCGTTGCAGACTCAATAAAATACGAAACCTCGCCGATAGCTATTGAAAGCAAACCAATAGAATGTATTGTATTTATTGTTTCTTTACAACAACGTTTTTACTTCTTGCTTGAATTTCCATAAGCTTTATAGTTCACTATAGTTTTCTTAAAAAGTGTTTTTAATTTCTTTAGTTTTCAAATTGGGAAATGTCAGTTCTGTTCGGCTCTACTAGCTTTATAGTGTTTGACTCGAATTAAAACTAGAAATATTACAGGTGATGATGTAATCGAGCAAGTTTGGGAAAGTCGTTCAAAACAAAAGAATGACTCAGCATTTTATTCATGAGTTTAGAATAAAAGAAATATTTTATTTAGGATGTATAACGTTATCCTACGATAATTCAAACAAACAATCCGTATACAATCCGCAAACATACAATTCCCATACAATCCGCAAACATATACAATCCCCCTACAATCCCCAATCCCCATACAATCCCCAAAAAGGAGAGTAATTCTCCTCCTACTATACTACTTTGGACAGTCCGAAGACAATTATTATATTAAGTCGTTAGAATTGATTTTTATAAAAAAAATCATTGTAATTAAGAAATTAATACTGTTTAATAGAATTTAAAAAATTGCTTTATAGAACTAATTTTGGAAACTGCGAGCGAGTTTTCCTACAGCGATTGTTTGGCAATAGGAAATACAAGTTTAAAAACGTTCCCTTCTGAACTTGAGAGGTAAAAATTCGAATTTCGAAATGAAATGACAAATTTAAAAAGAGCATTGTTTTTACAAACTAAATGCAAGATCTATTGATAAAAAAGTCTTTTATAAAACATTGAGGGTCAAATGCTTTTTTAATGAGTTTCAATTTCACTTGTACCAATGATAGCGTGAAAAAGAAAAGAAAAGAGATGTACTTTTTATAGCGCGTGTCCTTGTTAAACCTAGTTAGTTAGGAGTTTTGCAAAAAGTGACTAAAACAATTTCACTTAGTTTGCCATTTTTGCAAATTAGAAAACTAAAAGCAAGCTTCAAGAAGCAATCGTATTTTAAGTCCACAATGATGTTAAAAACTGTTTTTACCTACGATTACCGGCTACCAATTTTAAGAAATTTTGACTGAAGACAGTATTTTCTTAACAGTTTCTCTTTACAGCTTGTTTTGTAAACTGAATCCTTTCGCCCAGCTTTCTCGCTTCCCCGTTGCACTTCCTGGTTTTCGAAAACGTTCCGGGGAAATCTACGAAAGAAGAATCTTTATTGTCCCATATAGGTGATTTGTTGTGAATTTTTCTTTTCTATGGAGCAATTGATTAACTACATTATTTTCAAATTACAAATGGATTTTTTAACGAAAGGTTTCCTAATCGCAACTACAAGTTAGATCAACTTACACACTATCAAAATTATTAGGCGTAATTTAAATTAATAGCATTTTACTGCATTAATATTTTATTTCTTATATTATAGTTAGATATCTGATATACAAAAAAACTTATGAGTTTTTGACTTTGCAAATACCAAAATATGAAATAAAGGAAACGGTCTAAGGTTCAACTAAAAATATACAAACAGTAACAATAAAATGGTTATTTATTATCAAATAAGTTGTAAAATTTAAGAGCTTTGCACCTGTACAGCTGGAGATATATGTTTTAAAGATAAATGTACCATTATGTACAAAATAAAGAGGCTTTATTTTCAACGAAGTGAGGTCTGGAGAGTTTTAGCTCCCGTAACTCCAAAAGGGGGATTGCAGTTGATAAGGGGTAACGGGAGTTGGTACAAAGTCTATAGTGACCACCTCAAACAGTTATAATTACCATAAACGTAATCACAGGGAGTTAAACTAAACATAAAACACTAGAATAAGGTTACATTGATGTAACAGAAATGGACGAAGGGAAAACAGCTGGCAGATAATAAATAAACTCAGCAGACTAATTGAAAGCTTAAATAACGAGATAGTTTCAAAAATGTGATTAATATTAGTCAACAAGTGGGCTGCAGAATGCAATAATGTGTACACGTATTGACAACTATGGAAGTGTAGTTACAGCAGTGTAAAAGAAAGGAATGCAAAGAATCCTTCCATGTCCTGTGGCACACACAATCAACATACTGAAAATAGTGCATGGGGAGGAAAAATACGCCCCCTACTAATTTTTCATGCTATTGTAGGTAAATCAAATGTGTAAAGAAATTTTTAAGGGCTTTGGTAAGAACACTGTGAACTGCATCTGTCGTATGAAGATTAGAGCTTAACCAGTAGGCGATAGGCTATTTGTTTTTAAAACATGAACGTTTTTTGAAAACAAGAAATTCATTTAGTGTGAAAAAGTATTACCTGTTACCAGCAAGACTAAGACCATTATTTAATTTCTGAAGGATAGTTCCTATAAAAACAAAATGTTTCAATAGCCACACAGAATGTAAATAGCCTGTGTATTTTTTACCATCCAGTAAAACTAGTTATAATTAGATCATTAAAGTAGATGCATGATACATACCAGATGTTCAAACGCAGTATATAAAAGTACATCAACTGTTACATTTCCATGTTTTTAAGAAATTAAATTCGCCGTGTGAGTTGGAGTGACGACTGACTTTAAGTTATACATCGACACGAAAAGCGGTCAAACATTGGTCGCACTAATCCAAGGGGTAATACCCGCTAAATGTAAATATACAAACAGTAAAATGTTTTATAAAAACAAACGTTTTCAACCACTTGGGTCATCATCAGGTTAAAATTATTCTAAGCTAAAGCAGAGAACTAAGTATTTATAGGTTGACAGGCTATTGTTCATGTAATTCCCACAGGGAAGAGAGAGAGTGAAGGCTTGAACTTGTTTGTTAAGTACGGGACGGTATTTGGCTATTAGGAGAGCTTCAGTGATTCGGTGTAAGGACCAAGAGTGGACAGATACAATAGGTTTCCAGGAAAACAAGTGAAAAGGGTGTGAAGATAAATGACGGGCTGGTTCTGATAATTTGGAAATAACTTCGTGTTCCGTGATGCGTGCTTCGAGGTTGCGACTTGTTTCACCAACATATTCGTGGTTGCAGGAACACGTACCGATGTAAAGACTTAGTCTTAGTTCTCTGTTTTAGCAGATGTAAATACTTAGCTCTCTAAAATACAGGGAGACGTGGATTCGATTCCCGCTCGGGTCATATACCAATTTTTTTGTCGGACAACTAATAAATACTTAGTTCTCTATTTTAGCTTAAAATAATTTTAACCTGATTATGACCCAAGTGGTTGAAAACGTTTGCTTTTAGAAAACATTTTACCATTTGTATATTTACATTTTATATCGGCACTTATGTCTCAAAAACTACCCACTGCTAACGTGGCTTTAGTGCCAAAAAAAAGGCAATATTAGTTCCTTCAGGTACTTGATACTAGCACTCATGTGCTAACAATACAGAATACTTTTGAATTTTCATTCCAGCCACATCAAGTTTATAGCAAATTAACTGCGGTATGCATTATAGCTGTGAATTGTATTCTGCACGTTTCGAAAGGAATTTGTCATTGAGCTGTATAATAATCTGTTGGTATGCCGTGTAAGTGCGATAATGGTTGATTATCATAAATAACCTGAACGCATATGCTTTCGTTCTTCGGCTCAGAACACGTAAGTGACACAATTATCGAAACTCATACTTCGTTAACGGTGGATAACAACAACAAGACTCTATTTTTAGTGCGTTCGCTGCATTCCCATGGCCAATTTTGCAGCAGTTTTTCAAGTTGGTAGACAAGAATAGAGCTAGTCCAAAAGAAGCTGAAAGCACTTAAAATGACACATAAGAACGAGTGGGTGACTGTTTCTGAATATTTGCCTGAGGAGTTGGCTTTAAATACCGACGATGAGAAACGGGTTTACGTTCAGAAAGGCGACCTAAGAGAAAGCACAAAGGTAAACAGCTTCTTTGCAAGGAAAGGTTAGCGAGTTAAAAGCCCAAGCAGCTTTAGCTAAAGTAGTTAGAGCTGCGAGTACACCTCGAAAACATTGACATGTCATAAGGTAATTATTTTTGCTATACTTTCCTACAATGTTTTTTCTTTGGGTTCGGTATTTCTCGTGATTCTCACACGGTCACAATTGATTGTATGCAATTACGTGGTGAAATGGTCTTATGGCACCAACCAGCGCCATGTTGGTTGATATACAAAGGTATACCTGGCATGGAAAGCAATATAGTATTTACCCAGACTATATTATAATTTTCTGTTTAGGTATCGGTTAAAAGCTTTAAAAAACCGTTTCTACTCACCGAAGAGGCCTGGTAAAGAATTCAAAATGTTATGTTGTTAACTGTGATCAGAGAGCGGAACGGCTAGTTTGACATAAGGCAGGACACATGTCAAACTCCAAACAATAGTATTTTATAGGTAAATCCTTTGCCTGACGAGAGAATTCCACGCTAAATTTCACGCGAAGAACCGATTATCGATTCGTCAAGTGAAATTTAGCATGGAATTCACTAGAATTCACAATCAGCATGCGCGTTATATGGTGAGTTATGCGATTCTAATTTTAAAAAATTAATTCAGTGCGAAAGTTCACATGCCAAGTTGGCGCGTGAGCTATAAAGCTATCGTGATGTTCAAAGAGCAAAAGGAGCAAAAACATCTAAGAAAAGAACTTCAACATAGTAGGCGCCCAGATCGAATGTCAAACAAAACAAAAGGCGCTTAATAAGCGCATGTGTGGCTGCTGTGTATTGTATGGTAATTTAAAATATAAATAGTGATTTA
>JAOEHV020096802.1:0-15522 GCA_025447995.2 Isaurus tuberculatus
CGGCTGGGAGCTAACCTGCGATGGATTAGTGTCCCGTCCAGGGGGAGTCAATGACTCTCATCCGCTTAACACTACAGCACCGGCTCCATGGGCCACTAGGCTCGTAAAAGGATGTAGCTTTAGCTTGCTAGCCATACAATAAGATTTAGCCGAAAAATCTTGTTTTTCAACTTTCAAACCTCAAAATATAAATAAAAAATAGAACATCAAAACTCTTCCTCAAAGCAACAGCTAAAGCTCGATCTTCAGTTCCTTGGACTTCTTAGAGTGATGATCGAAAAATTAATCTGAGTTGAATTTACACGAGTTATATCCATAATAATAGATTGCGCATTTTAACTCAAACAAATATGCTAAAAAACAATTGCTTTTAATGAATGTACATAGTAAACTTAAAAATAATGCTGGGTTACTTTCATGGTACTACAGATAGCTTGTAGGACTTTCTCCGCCAAAATTGACTCTTTTTTTCCATCCTCACGAGGTCGGGTAAACAAGTTCCAGCTTCTGTTTGCAGTTGATCGGCAATGAATTAGTGTCCTGTTCTTGGAGAGCTAAAGATTCTCCTCAGCTTGGGACTACAAAGGTCCTTAGACTCGTTAAAGGTTTTTTTTAACCTTTACTTTTATCCACCAGTGTTCCTACAGCAAGTGGTGTTTCGGCAAAAGAACCTTCAGGGGACAGTATACGATTCAATGATCGCTCAAGCAGTTCGGAGGTTGTGATAGCTTCCCCTGGTAGCTCGCGTTCTCGGCAGATATCCAAGCGACGTACAGACCAGAATGGCTCCCAAAAAACTCAAAGCATTTCTGAGGACATCGATCGCAGCATTCCAGAGAGTATAAGTACGGATGTTGGGGTTGACTTCGCACCAGATGAAGACTCTGCTGCTAATATTATTTCCAAGGAAAGCAAGAGACAGGAGTCAAAAAAAGGTTAGAATGCTAACCAGTGAAAAAAGAAGGGTGTTTAAATTTCAGAGTAGCTGAGGAGTTATTAATATTTCCGATTTCCGCACACACACACGACACATTAAAATAACCTAGTTATTAGGAAGCAAACCGCCAGGCTCTTTATTAAATTTTGTGGATTAAACTCAGGGATTACCAAAATATACTCAAACAGTGGTCAGAGCGGTATTTAAACCCGGTACCTGCATAAATGTCCGTCACCCTGATCACATTGCCAGGCTCCGTCCTTGAGGAAGCAAATATCGTGTTTTCGCCGTTCAGGCCCTTATCTCCGTTTAGGCTTTGCGCCATGTGGGGCATTTTTCGATAAACGGAGGATATCGATGTGTGTAATGCTCCATTAGTGTTTACTATGAAAGAGAACCCCAGGATTCCTGGAAGATATGGGGCTTTTTGAGGCCGGAATTATTAATTTTATGTACTGGAATCAAAGCAGTTTATAGAATTGTAATAAGGTTAAAACGTTCTCTAATAAAAAATAAAAAAAAGATGGGTAAAATATACGAGCTTTCGGTATTCCGTCCACTTCCTTTAACGAATAAAATATACAAAAAAACACCGTTAAAATGCTGAAATAATCCAGATAGTTGTTAAAATTAGTAAAAATTAGCGAACAAAATACAATGAAAACAAAAGATTTAGATTTCAAATGCTCTATTTGGTAGTAAGGTCTTACAATATGTTTTTCTAGCTCGCCCTCCGTCGCAAGATCCTCAGCAATATAGTACAAATTTTGAAGACTCTGTTATGTCATCACACACGGCTACTGATGATGAACTAGACTACAGGAGTGTTCTTCCGTCCGAGAGTCACCGCAGGCGCAGCTTGGAGAAGATAAAACGGCGAGTAAGCGTTGGATCCGAGGCTGGAACTTTTTCTTATTCGTCGGTGAGTCATTTCTTCTAAAAAATCTTTCAGTTTTCGTTGTCATTGTGTCATAGAGGTTAGTCACTACGTTATATCCCGGGCAAGTGAGTCCGTTACACCACAACAGGAAGAACAGCGTGCGAAATTACGAAAGTTTTCAACCGGTCAATCTAGATATATTTTTCTGAATCGCAGTTTTTTGGTGGATTTCAAAAGCGCTATCGGGCCGGTTCAGTGTGTTTTAGAGGCACTTTTACCGGCCCACAGTCGAAGTAGCCGGTAAAAGCCGGCAAATCGACGTTAATTTCGCACCCTGAAGACAGAGTGATTGCTAAATATCAGCGGAAGCCCGTAGATATTTTTATATAACGGTATAGAAAGTTTTCACCTGACGTCATAGCGGCCATATTGGCCATATCACAAAGAATTTTGATTTTACTTATTGCTTGGGACACCAACATTACCGTTTCGTCAATTGTCTTTTGCAGGTGTGCAAAAGCTCTAGAGTAATTTCGATGGAGAAACAAAATCATTTAAATGGCGTAAAGTGTCTCAGTAGCTTTAAATCTACCTTTATCGTTTTTTGTTTTCTGTATTAATTTAAGCTCGTCTATGAGTTGGACTTTAGTTGATAACTTTAAAGTCTCCAGTCAACCTGACGTCTGGTTCGACTTTCCTCGTTCGTGTTGGAATTCCCCTAAAACGAAGCTTTATCAATTTTCTTGTTTTTAGGATGAGATCGCAGACCTTACTTTGGTCAATACGTTTCCTGAGAGGGTAAGTTGGTTTTGAAAACGCTAACGTAATACCCTTAACACTAGATTTCTGTTGTCACTGGGAAAATGGTAAAGTATGTGATTAGGTGGAACGGCGGCGTGGTTGGCACAGTTGGTAAGATCTCTGCCTTCCAACCACAAGGTCCTAGGTTCGATTCCTCGGCTCTGCCGAAATTTGAACATTTGTGTGACCTTCTTTTCCGCCAAAGCTTACTCAGCTTTCCATCCTTACAAGGTCGGTAAATGAGTACCAGCTTCGGCTGGAAGCCAACCTATGATGGATTAGCGTCCCGTCCAGGGGGAGTCAATGACTCTCGTCCGCTTAACACTACGGAAACCGGAGATAAGCCCCGGCTCCAATGGGCCACTAGGCTTGGAAAATAATTTAGCGATGTGAGTAGGTTCTTGTAAGCTCTGATCAAGACTATTTACTTTGTAACAACTTTATAAATTAGCTCGCCAGGTTTTAAATCTGGCATTATAGAAATTTCAATATTTGAATATCTGAAAGCTTTTGAGTTAGCAGTTGTAATAACTAAATGTCTAAAGAGATTTTTAATCTTTACTTTAGCTAAGTCAGTTGTTAATATAACTTACAATTATTAAATTTCTAAATGCACATAAGTTAACAGTTTTGATAGCTAATGTTTAAACATAATAGTCTCTTCTTCACTTAAACTTTGTGTCGAAAATTTGATGTATTGTATATTTTGTATAGCTTTAGTATGTGATAGAAAACGTTTGCAAAATTAGTTTAGGGAGTACCGGTAGGACTCTAGAGGTATCAGAATATGGTGGGAAGTGTTTGTGACTTCAAATCAAGGTTTCATAGAACTTTCAACATTTGCGGTTTCTAATATTGTTTTTAATAGATCTTACATCCTTTTTTTTGATTATCAATTTCCGCATAAATTGGTAAATATTGCAACTGCATTTCTAAACATAAAGATATCGTTTCTTTTTATAAAAAAAGAACTCATTTTATTCATAACCATTTTTATGCTGAAGAAGGTTATAGTATTTTAACCGAAACGTCCATTTTTATAACAATTTTAGTCAGTGACAACAGAAAGATTTTTAATTTTATTATCATGCCTGACTACAGTTATGGTATTTTTAAATATCGTTTTCCGTCTTCCTTTAGTTTTGTGTTAAATTGTCAGTAGCTGTGTACAATATCAGTGAAAAAATATTGGTGAAGGACGTTTCGAAAATTAGGTTTGGGAGAACGGCTAGCTTTGCTAAAATTCATGTTCTCCTGTTGTCACTGGTTACAAAACTTAGCTTTTACAATTTGGTTATCACAAATTGCCAGAATGCCAGCTTAATTTCGTTGGAAAATTTTGTTTCTAGGGAGACGAGAGTGTTGCTGGGCCGTTTTCTGGTGAGGATTCCTTTATCCAGTTCACCTCGGACATGGTTCGCCATATGAAGGAGGAGGAAGCTAGGTCCAAGCATCAGGCAGCGCTGCTCAAACTGCGGGAAAAGGCGTTAAAGGAGAAGACCAAAGCGGAAATGGCTTGGCTGGATCTTCAAAAGAGAAGCCTTAGAGATAAAGGTGCTGATGATGTCATGCCTTCGTTACGCAAACGGCAGAGAGGCATTTTGATGAAATTGCAGGCGGAACAGGTAAAATGAACTTGTCCATTGTTCAGAGCTCGCAATTAGTTTTAATCTACCACTCACATCTGCCATAATGGTCTATCAAACATTGTAGTCCAAATTGCAGACCCCAAACGTGCGACCCTTTCGGGAACCATCTTCCTGGCTATGTACTCAATGTAAAAATTTGGAAAGGAGAAGCTTGAAAAAAGAGTTTATGCTTTTTTTTGGATTCGAGCCCTAACTAACTGAGCTGTTTTGCCGCAGCTGCTGTTAGCAGGTCAATTTTAGTGGGTCCACTCAAGGCTTACGCCGTCAACTACGTTATGACTTCAGTTCTGTTAGCGTGCAATCCGCCTTGAATATACGCTTTCACCGTAGCAAAATTAAGAATAAAAGAACCCTTTGAATAAGTATATATAACATATCATGGTGGTCATTTACCAAGGTTTTCGGTGTTTCGATAAGTTGTATTCTGAAGGAATAGAAAACGAGCGCATGTGTTTTGTTGAGTTATATAAGCGCGCGTGAATTTTTAAGTACATGAAAAAAAGTGCTTAGGAGGACCACGAGCCGAAGGCAAGTGTTTCTCTGCATTTCTCTGAGTGTACTTAAAAATTCACAAGTTTTACAGAAGAAAATAAACGAGTTGCTTAATGATTTTCGTTACAGTTATTTACAAGTGCAGCGCGAAACAACCCATTTCGTGTTGTATTTTGTTGCTTTGCTTTTTTCCAGGAATTTCACGGTCGCTTAATGTCGATTCCAAAAAGCGTTTTTTCTTGGACTAATTTTTTCGTTTATAAAACAAAACTTAAATGAAAACATCGGCAAAACTTCTTCTTTCGCCATTTGCAGATTTTAGAAACTTGAAGTCTGAAAAAATGTTAGTACTTATAAAACATGGAAAATGGCGTGTGCTCTATTTTCTTTCTGTTGAGTTATATATAGAACATGGAGGCTAGCTATGTAATCAGAACGTATAAAAGATATTTATTTATCCCATACCTTGAAAAATACAGCCAATCAGAGGCCTGGAAAGCCGTTGCATATTCTGCGGTATCCAACGGGTATTATTCCACCCGGCTTTCCTGCTATTACTTGCAAGCGACTATCGAAATGGCGCCAAGATTGTGCGTACGTTTCCGAAATGGCGCCAAAGTTAGTTGTATTTTTTAAGAAATGGGATAAACTAGTTATTCAATGCTTTCTCATGGGATACCATGGAAATGCCACTTGTCACTTGTATTTTCTTCGTATACATTTTCGCCTTAAGGCTCGTGTGTATACGGAAAATACAAGTGACGCGTGGCTTATTCCACGGTATCCTACTATATATACATTTGTTGAAATGCTTTAACAATCTTTACAACAATTGTCTTGAGAAAACAGCTCAACAGATTGAGAATAACTGTATTTTCGATAAAAAGAAGTACTTCTAAGAAACAAAAATTACTTTCTCCAACCGTTAAAAAGAGAACAGTTTATTGCTTACACCCTTGTAGATGATTAAGATGTGATACTGAATTGAAAGTTAACGATATTTTCTCACTTACAGGCGGAAATTAAACGTCTTAAGACTGCAAATCGTGCGGCCAGCTATGAACGAAGGCTCTTATTGATGCAACAAGAAGAGATCGCCCGACTGCGTTTGAGCACAAAAAAAATTCGTCATCGTGTTTCAGAGGACAAGGGGGCCGAACGACCAAGAGAAGATGCTAAAGTCATGCTCCATAAGAAGCACGAGGCAGAGGTGAGGTTCTATCTCAATTTTAAGTAAAAGGGGGAAAAGATTATGTAAATAAAATGTTTTTTTTTTAAACGAGAAGTGAAAATCTAATTTGTGGATGTTTAAACTTTGTGTAGTATTCCCCTTACAACTACTGTTTTCTGTCTCCTTTTTCCATCTGTTTAGCCCTCTTTTTTTGACCTTCTAGCTGTTCGTCCCTCAGTCTCTTCGTGTTATTCAGCTCTAGATTGGAGTAAACTGAAAGTCTTCATAAGTAGTATGAAGACAACGTTTAAAGTATTATCTCTTTCCTATAGCAACGGAAAATGGTGAAAAAATTAAGTTAGAGAGTCAGGTTGGCCTAGTGGTTATCACAATGCCTCCCACCACTGCGGACCCTAGTTAGAGTCCTAGATTTGTCGATCTCAATCTGACTCCGAGGGTTTTTCTCCAGGATCTCCGGTTTTCCTCCCTCCTTAGAATCGACTTTCGCGCCAAACTTTGTGCCCGTCAACCGCTTAAACATTATCCTCTGGTTAGGGAGATTGGGGAGTCATACCCAGCGCGAAAAGACGTATATAAGGGGTGGACCATTTGAGCTTTGAGGGGGGGGGGGGGTTGGAAGAATTGGTCAGCGTAAGAATTTTTTTTCCTGGACCTGGTGAAATCTGTTGACCTACCATCTTTTCAGCAGCACATCAGTACCATTGAACCTTCTATCCAATTTACCATTGAAAAAGATTTTGAGGGAAAAATCGCTTTCTTGGATACAACTATCCACCGACAGGACGACGGCAATTTGTCCACAGCTGTGTACAGAAAACTGACCCACAAGTAACGTTACTTGGCTCTTCACCTCACACCATCCTGCAATGCACAAGAGATCCGCAGTTAAATCACTGATGGACCGCGCGGAAAAGATCTCGTCTAACAACTCTGAGCGTCGAAAAGAAAAACATGTTTTTAACGTCCTCAAAGCGAATGGTTATCCGAAACGTTTTATTTGACGCAACTAAACGAAAGGCCACCACTGCACATTCCCAACAGTCAGATAAATCCAGCAGTTTTTGTACACTACCATATATCCAGGGCACCTCTGAGCCTATCAAGAGAGTTTTGGGCAGTTTTGGGATAGTTGTGGCTCTTAAACCACACACAACGATTGGCAATATGTTTCCCAAACCTAAAGATCCAATATCGAAAGACCAGATCAGGGCACCGATATATTCAATCCCGTGCGCCAACTGCGACACAAATTACGTTGGAGAAACAAAACGCCAGTACAAGACCCGGTTGGGTGAACACCAAAAAGTAGTTGAAAAGAAAGACGTTAAGAAATCCGCTTTGGCCGAACACAATGTCAAAAGTGAGCATGAGATCGCCTGGGAATCAGGAACGATTCTCCACACGTGTGAGAATTGGTACAAAAGAAGAATCCTGGAGGCGTGGGAAATCAACATCTCAAAAAAAAAAAACCCTCAACCGTGATGACGGTCTGAGACTCCCTCGAGAATACTTACATCTTGCCCAGAAGAATCTGAATAATTAACCTTTGGGACAAAAGATACAAATTTTAAAAGCGCTTGTTGTATATTTTTTGGTTCACTTTCTCTGAAGAAGGCTGGAGACCGGCCGAAACGTTGGAACTTTTTAAGAATACATTCTTAAAAACGTTATTTTAACCAGAGTAACAATATATATATATTTATATTTTTACAAAGTACAAATACTTATTTATTTTCTTATTTATTGTCGCTGTTTTTTAAGTGACAGTTATAAAAGTAATTTTTTATGTTACACTAATAAAAAATATTTTGTCTTCCTCCAATTATATTTTATAGCGATATCCGAGTCCTGCGCACTCTGACGAAGTTCCAGAAGAAATATCAGAAATGTCACTGGACGAAAACGCAGCAGACCGCTCAGCTCGCAGTCGCAGTGAGCGCAGCCTGCGGACTGACCTCGCCAAAACACCTTCAAAAAGTACAAATATTTCCGAAGACATCTCCGAAGCTCAGTCGCCAATCGTCACGCGTATTGACAGTTCGTTTCCGACATACGATGCCTCTGGCGCAAGTTCAGATCACAAGCGATCGTTTTCCGACGCCGACAGCGATGAAGGTTCGGTTAGCAGCGAGAAACACTCGGTGACAAAAACCCCGCCTACTTCTTCGGACAGAACAATAAGTAAACAGCTAAAGAAACTTAAACAACTTGAATCAGATGAAAGGTAAGTAACTTTACCAAAAAAGGATTGCTTTAATTGTGGTTTGTCTTTTGAGGCAAAAGTAGTTCCACAGCACCGTTACAGATAAACCCAATTTCATTTTCGTATAGCCAGGAGAATATTCCAATGCTTTGAATGCAAGCTTTGTTTACATAATACCATGTTTGTAAAATAACTAGACGCATGCACCTGGTTGTAACCCACGTCTTTTCCGTTTTCCTGTAATAATAATAATATTAAAGACTCTACAGACTTCTTAAGATGGTGTATTTGGTAATAAAAATAATGTGGATTTAGATTTTATTGACGGTTAAGACTTTGAAACTAGTTGAAAAATGAACCATATGGTGTAAAGAATATTAAATTTAAAACAAAGACATTTAATTAAATATCTGTGTCACTTAAAGCTGATACATCTTCGCAGTGACTGGACTCGTCATGCGCTTTTTAGCGAAATGAAAACAGCACTAATGTTTGTGAACGAGGCTGAGAAACCTGTTTTATGGCTTTTTAATTCGATACTTTAAAACTTAATATTTGATTTTTGTTCCCGAAATCACTAGAACTTCGCTTTTGTTGACTTTCAAGTTTTTTTTCTTTGGTATGCATTGTTTAAAAACATCCGTTGATTGTATTTTTATTTTATAGTTAAACCACTAAAGTTTTTCTGTTTTCATTTTTTCTAAGGAACCGATCGTACGATCAATACGAGAGCTTAGAGTTGTCATTTTAGTGCGACAGAAGAGCGCGTGTTTTTTAAAACTTGATTTAATATTTGGTTTTTAAATAAAAAGCCTATCTTAGATATGTCGTCATTTCTATTTTAAATGCGTGGTTTGTGTAATAATCAGTCTGGATTTGCAATTGTTATGCCTCGGCATGCCCTCCGGATTTATCTAACCTGATTTTTTATGAGGATTACATAAATTCCACTGAGAGAATCTCGGAAATGAGATTAACCACATCGTAAAGAAAACAAAAGTTAAACTTTGATGGAAGCTTTGCTATGTCGTTGCATTTCAACGGAGGTTTTTTTGCGGTGAGTCATTTCGATATGTATTATATCAAGAATTACACAATATTGCAATTTTAAGCGCACTGTAAATTCTGTAAATATAAATCATCTGTTTTAAAAATGAACGGAACATTCAGCATGTTTTTAAAATGTGATAAAAATTCGGAATGAGGGTATTGTCAGTGTCACTAAGTGATGACATGTTGATTTCGTATATTTTGCTGTTATTATTTAATTCATTAGAAAGAATACAAGTTCGAATAACGTGCTGCCGCGAAAAACCTGTAAAATTAAAAATAAACTGAAATGAGTTTGCTTTCTAGTATAAATCAAGGATTACCGCTCGACTGAAGGTGATTTAGTTAAACTAAAAGTTTAATTTTGTGACTATTAGTTTTTCAGATGTTTTCTTTTTGTTTTCAACAATTTTAAAAATACTAAGTTCTTATCGTTCTAATTCGAGAATCTATAGCTTAATTGAAGTTTTTTATTCTTTCATTTTCTCTCTGGTCTCCGTTCCAGCGGAAGAGCTCGCCCTTTTTATCACGGAAACCAGCTAAGTAGTTCTCTTTACGCCAGTGGTTTGTTAATGAAAACTAAAACGACCGTATAAAAGTTGCCACCTGTTCCAATTAAAAACCTTAGAGTCGTTTAAAGGCAAATATATCTGAGTTTACGGATCACTTCACGTTTTTCAAGCCCCAGAAAAAGTTAACTTGTGTCGTATATTAGTATATATGAGTTAAATGTGTTATAACTTAAAACAAATTTACGGAAGTAGAGTTGAAAGGAAGCTCTTTTTATGCTGATTGCCGTTTTGGAAGAAACACGTTTTGTTTTGTTTGGTATTAGTTTTTATTTTGATTCTTAAAATCCCTTTCTTTTTTGTCAAGGCTTTCTTTTTTTGTCATCTCAATAGGGTATAGACTGTAAGTGCCTGAAACGAATGCTTTATTGCAACTTTAAAAAGAACTGCTTACAAACTTCATTCATTTTCAAGCTGTGTGCTGGAGCGGGTTCTACCTGAAACCGACGGTATTTGTCAATATAAAAATCTTCACAAATATTTTATTTTTAAGACTGACGGGAAATTTATACACATGATTTTTAAATCAACTCTAGGTTGAAATGGTTAATTAAATGTCGTAAGTACAGTGAGAAAACTAGCGATTCGAATGTTAGCCCTTCGTTTGAGGAACTGTCACATATGCTGAAAAACTTAAGGTTTACTTGTATAGGAAAATATATCATATTAAGATCAAGATACCGAGGGGCGAGTTGTTCAGTATGACAAAAAAAAACACATAGGTAAAAGTTAGTCATGCTAATTGAATAATCGAAAATCTTTCATCTCTCACTGAAGGGAAATCAATGGTCGTACAAAGATGAGTGCTATAATTTCTTTTACTAGATTCTTTGTTTGCTTAAAGGTTTTTAATTTTTTTTAACATGTAAAACGGCATTAGGTTTTTGACAGTGATTGAATTATAGAGAGAAATATTTTTAAAGAGAAATATGTAGTCTTCATACCGAGTCCAATTAATGGATATATTCTAGTATATTGGCACTGTACTAGAATTTTCCGCCTTGACAACTCAATCGATGCGCATCGCTGGCGATTTCTCGTCCGTCTTGATTCTTAAATCAAGAGATTCTACCTATTCACTTATCTTTTTATTGGTAATAATGACTCTGTTGCAAAAGCCTCATTAACCGAAGTGCTTGGCATTATTAAATACAGCACCTTGATATATTAAAAGAACAGCGGATATTTACGATGATAATTATTTACTGACTGTAATATCTTACGTGTCGTCACAAAATTTCAAATATCCAGTTCACGCTTCGCAGAGCAGATGTATTGGCCGAGAGACTGAATCGTCGCTTTTGACTGTCGCTCGGGACTTTCGCCATTGTTCGGCATTTAAAACTTAGTTTATACAAAGTATTTATATTTTTAACGACGGATATTATCATGCAGGAATAAACAAAGAATTTGGATGTTCATATGTGATGCGTTCACAGGTCCCAAACGTCATTTCAAAAAATAGTATTTTACCCACGTTTGCCAATATTCAGCGTTTAAATTTAGTTAATGAAAAAGAGTTGGTATGTTAAAGACTAAAATTCTTTTGAATATTATCAGGAGCAAACAAAGAAATTTAAGTTTTATGGGTAGTGCGGTCACAGGTCCAAAACGTCATTTTAAACCATGACATTTTACCAACATTTTAGTCGTTAACGCTGGAACAGAAACGGTTAAATTTTTTTTTTTTTTAAACCTTCGCGAATTTCAAAATCATACATATTTGGTTCTGTTTAATGTTAATATTCTAAGACAGGATGTAAAGTTTTTCCTGTTTTCAAACTTAATATTCATGACAGAATATTGTTGAGATCTGAAAATATATATTTTTAAGAATGCGTTTTTCACGTGGAGATATTATCCTTAAGTCGAATAGTTTCGGAAAGACACATCTCAGTATAATTGTGTTTAGCTTGAAACTCGTGTAATAAAATTTGTCTTGGAGAGCATTTATCCTCAGCCAAATATATAATTCATACTCTTGTCTTATGACTAGATTATTAGACATCACAATCGCTGCACTTTCTATCGCGTTCAGTATTTTGAAAAGTAGTTTTCGGTGAATTTCTTCTGATTTAGGATTTCATGATTTTGTTTCAAAATATGTATTTTCTTGTAGTAAATATATATACGTGCTTAGCTAAAGTTTGCATCCTTTCTATTTAAGGAAACGAAATTCACAAGCTATTAAGTGCTTGGCAAAATGGAAATGTGCATGTTTAAATTAATTTGCTCAATAATTTCTTATAAACCTCTCTGTATATCTACATACGCGGGTACAGATCTCACTAACATTGAATAATTGACAAAGAGCTTCCCAAAAAAAAAAAACGGAGTTAGAGATATTTTTAATTTCAAAGTTCTTGATGGTAGTTTTTTCTTTTTCTTCACCCACACGGTTAACGCTAGCAAGAAAACCCAGAAATAGACATTTCGTCATCCATGAATGAATTCCACCCTTAGATTTTTAAAAGTACATGAATATTTGATGTATGTCTTGACCGTCGCTGTACATGGACGAATTACTTTCTGCCGTTGCTTCTGTGATTAGGCTTAGTAATTCGTTCGTGGGCGCCGGTCGACCGCACGCGACATCTGAAATGACAAAAATAACCGCTCATTTCATGTGAAAAGTGTCTCGATTGTGGTAAAAAAATTATGTTGGGAGCGATCTGTTTTACAACCGTGATATTGTTTTAATTCTTCTCTTGCAACCAGTGGTAAGTTTTGTAACATAAATACGTTTTTGTGCTCTCATCGTTAAGGCAGAAAATCGATTTGTCTTTTTTTAATTGTTTAACCCAATCGAAGCCAAATAAGTATTCCCCATATTACAGTTTTAATATAGTCAATTCTGGTACAAGCATGGTCTTTTTTTTCTCCGGTGGTTGTATATGATTTGAATTTCTTATTGAGTTTGAGGTGAGCACAGCTAGTGCGTTCTTTTCTAACTGATTGGTTGTCCTGGAAATTTCTCCCTTGTCGACGCTGGCAAATATCTGTCGGCCTTTTCAAGCGCCCTCTGTTTCATGTCATCAATAAATAATCAATTACTATTTGAAGTAATTGTTTGTACTTGGGATTTGATAATTGTTTTCTTTTTCCTGCGGCTTCTTCGTGTTTAACTTCTTATTAATTTCCGTTTCTTGATTTTATTTTTAATAAAGAGACAGTTTCTTAAATTAATTAAAAAGAATCTCAACTTTTAAATTTTTTAGTTTTTCATTCATTCTTTCTTTCTTTCTTTCTTTCTTTCTTTCTTTTCTTTTCTTTCTTTTTTTTGCAAAGCTGTTAACATTTTATTTAAGTTGACTACATAATCTATATATATTTCAAGTTCTGCAAAAGTTTTTATAATTTTGATTCAAACATGCAAGTATATCTAACTAAATATTGTATAAACTAAAATAGTTTTACCTTAAGGTGCAGCAAAGATAGTCGGTTTTTTAGAACTGATAAAATTTTAGACTAGCCATATTGACATTTACTACAATTTTCGAAGGCTTTCCTACAAGATAGGTCAAGTATCTCAAATGCAAGTCGAGTGCTGCACATACTTTTTTCTCCACCATGTCTCATAAGCATCACGTTTACACTACAATTGGGCCCAAACTATGACCGTCTGAAAGCTATCGCGTATATCAAAAGATTATATTGCCCACTTTTTCTTTCTATCCACATGGAGCATGAGCTTCGACGCAACTATTGAAACAATACTATATCTATTTAGAATAGAACAGAATCTTTTTACTTGTTAAAAATAGCGAAACTTCCAGTCGCCGTATTTTCAAAACAAAATATTACTTCGGTTTCCTGAATTAATTTTGATACATAGTTGTACCTGATGATGGAATTTGGAAAGTATGTTCGCGTTTACAGGTTGTAGTAAGTTGCCAAAACGACACCTGTTATGTTTTTAGTTTCTATTATTCAAATATCAGCGATGCTGTGTCGAAATAGCCGCCAGTTTCATCACCATGTTTTTTGCAGTATAGAAATATCCATAAAATATTAAATCGTCCATTATCAAAACTAAGTTTTCATTTTGTGTTTTAATAAGATCAACGTTGACAAGCTGTCATTTTGGGCAGTATGTTATAATGATTCTCAGAGTTTCCATATTTATTTTTATATGTTCGAACAGAAATGATGAGCTATATATTAACAGCTGCTTTGAAAATATACATTCCACTACTGTCAGTAAATCTCAAAAAGGAGGTATTTTGAGGAAAACAGGTGCTTTTCCCAAATTTTAAACGAAATCAATTAAGCAGAAGCAGAATATTTACATCTGGTTAGCTGTGTTATATTCCTGTATTCCTAATTTTTCCATTGGTCACCTATTTGAATAGTATACGATCAAAAAGCGAATCTGTTTTTTCTCCCTGCTTATTTTTAGTCCCAAAGAGTGTAACTTTGTTACCCATTCACTTATTCTTATATTTATGTGAACATCAACAATCTAGGGTTATATATTTCCTTTCCTGTCAATTCTTTTGCAAACTGAAAATTTCTTATGGCCGATTTAGACGGTGCGATTTTCGCCTACAGCTGTCGTGTACAACACGCTCGCACCATCCTACAACTCGAGCCGTAGCGTGTAAATCAAGCCTACAACACGTCTACGACAGACGCGTGCAACACGAAAAAAGTTGTAGGATTTTGAAACATGTTTTAAAATGCCACGGCAATCGTAGATGTCCTAGCCAAATAAGGTAAGCTAGATGACGTTGCTAGCTACAAAATGTCCCTTATGGGGTAGTCTGCGTAAGTTCATTCAAAAATACGAAAATTGTACACTATTTTTCATCTGTCTTATACGATGTCGTGCGCGTGAAAATCAACAGTTAAGTCATGTTTTAAGAGTGTTGTATACAATAGTTGTAGGAGAAAATCGCACCATCTAAATCGCCCTTTATTGACCTTCATTTGATAAGGGTATTGGCAACAAAACAAAAGCCGCCGAGTTTATTTCAGTGGGGAGAAACAATGAGCATTGAATTAAAGAAGGCTCTTTTTTAATTTCTAATTTAAGTTTTTGTTTGCGATCGTTCTGCAATATGTCACGCCAGATGTTCTTATCACTTTTAATCCTAGACACAGTTAATTACTTCATAAGAAAACAAGACAAAACTTCAAAGATTGTTGAATTTGGTCGCTTTAGGCTGTAAACATCACATCAGTGTAGACGAGTAACACAACACCAAGGGATAGAAAAAATGAATCAAAATCATGAACTTTTGTGGTTTTAGTTGTGGACAGTATAACACAGGGCTGTAAAATAAAGTTATTTATTCCTAGAAAATGTTGAGTAACTGACTACAGTCTGAAGTCTAAATTCATTGAATTATTGTTTTGTTTTCTTATTCAAATTTAAACAAAAAGTCTTTGAGATCACGAACAATCGCACTATTTACATCTCAGTCATCACCCAAGTAAGATGTTTTCTTCGCTCAAAAAAATAAATAAGACAGTAGCAAGTTTATTTTAGAAATAACAGTAATAATAGTAGCTGCTATTGTTTTGTATTAATAGCAGCAGCAGCTAAAGTAGTAGTTGTAGCCGTAGTCGTGGATTATATAGTAGTAACAGTAGAATTTTCCTGATTATCCGGTTTCATTGGAAGTTAGGTGAATAGTTCAGATAATATCAAGAGACCGTTCTTCTCTCTCCCCCCCCCCTCAGGCGACAATACAAGCACTGTCATTCTTCTTAAACACGACAAATGTTCCTCCACCACCACCCCCAT
>JAOEHV020096893.1:0-15517 GCA_025447995.2 Isaurus tuberculatus
TTGTTCTTCACAACCAGTCGGACCTTCAAACGTGCTTGAACATGTTTATGATAGAATAGTTGAAGGTCAAGCTAGTTCTGAAAATTGTAGAAAGAGAAAAAGAGATGCACCCAAAGGATCAGCACTGAAACGGAAACGTGTAAGTGAAACAAGGTTCGGATGCCGTGGCTGTCGTGTTGCGCTGTGTTAGGGACAATGTTTTGAAGAATGGCACAAGAATCTGGAGTAAAAGGCCCAAGAAAATGTTTTAGAAACTTCTGAAAATGACCTGTAAAGTACCTGTGTGTTTAATTGGGTTTGAGGTTCGAAGAAGCGCAAGATGTTTCTACACTAGGATTAGTTAGATTAGGTATATTGCCAAAAGCGGGGCTTATCTAAACATATGATTGGGTTTCAACAGAAATACGGAAAAAGGACTAATGTCTATAATATATAACACAGCCTTGAATAAATACAACCCATCTTTACTCTTTTGTTAATATTACACTTTTAGATCATTCGATAGATTCACACAATACACCCGTTAGGTGCCAATTCGTCCGTACTTACAGTGATTATTTGGAGTGGAACTGTCTTATGGGAAATTCAAGCACGCCAATAAAAAACAATTGAAAAGAGTGTTACTTTTTTAGATCACTTCAATGTCCTTGACAAACGTTTCTGATGGCCTCTTGTTTGTAAGGGTTTTGTAGTCCTTTACGTTATACATAAAAATACCACTTGTAATCGATCGAAAAGATCCTTTTCCCATCTCCTTGGCAATTTCAACACTGAAGCCTGTACAGTTATGTCAGTGGATTAATGGCCTAAAACCTCGCTTTTAGGTAGGGATTTGATTGGTTCTGAATATGTCAAAGGTGTTCCGAAGATATCTAATATGGGTATTAGTATGTCGGTACTCTTCGAGGCTAAAACTGTCTGACGGCTTGCCGCCTTACTCTTCCTTGACTTTGAGCCAATTGTTGACGAAATTCGCAAAGAGACCCACTTGCGTTCTGTCAAACAAACGCTACTCTTCCTGAAAGGCCTACCCCATCTTCAACGATTTTTGTAGTTTGGAGGTACACCAGCTTTTTATCAAGGAGCGTTTGAGTTGCCAGTTTTAGGTGGTCTAAAGAATGTTGCTGAAAAGACCATGTATGAGGCAGCAAATGAGATAAGCAATATGAAAGAAGAAAACAACGCCGAGTTGATTCAATGTGGTGTTTCGTGTGATGACACATGGCACAGAAGGGGCCATTCATCATTAAATGGCTGTGTCAGTGCCATTTCCATGCATACTGGAAAATGTTTAGATTTGGAAATAATGAGTAAGAATTGTCCTGCCTGCAAGAAACATGCAGGAAAAGACACTGCAGATTATCGCTTGTGGAAAGCAGATCATGACATATCCGGGAAATGCAAGGCCAACTACAGCGGCTCTTCACCAGCAATAGAGACAGCTGATGTGAAAAATATTTTTGCTTGCAGTGAACAAAAACGCTCTCTTATCTACTCTAAGTACTATGGAGATGGAGACAGCAAAGGCTACAATCAAGTGAAAAATGTGTATTCTGACAAAGGAATTAATGTTGTAAAAAAGGAGTGTGTGGGACATGTTCAAAAGAGTTGGGAATGTAAAAGCATTTTTTATTTAGAGTTCAACTATTCACGTTAGGATGGACATCTTCATTTAATTTATATATTATATTATTTTTAGCGTTTAACATTATTAGTTCTTGAAGGAACTCAGACTACAAATTTGTCCAGCTGTTACTTACACAGTCTCTTTGTTGTTTTTATTTTTTAAGGCACAAACCACAAGTTTGAAGACTAAGGTAAGATTTTACAGAATGTATGACGAATTATACACAAATCTGAGATACAGGACAATAAGTTAATATTGATGATTACTTTTTTTATTATTTTTGTAGCTTATCTGACCATGACCATGAAAAAAACTTCATTACAGGTACTCTAGCTGTCTGTAAGTCAACACGGATATTGTGACTCAGTCTAAAAAAATACAAATAAAGATACTTGTCAGAGCTAAATGACAGAAAATTAAATAAAATTACTGCACAAATCCAGATTATTCAGAGAGAATTTTATAAAATTTATATATTAAAGTAAAATACCTGTACATATACAGGGTTTATGGACACTAAATAAGGTACAGATAAAGTAGAAAATGCTTGCACTGCACTCATCTTGAATTTGTTAATTTTACAGGGATGCTGCAACTTTTGCCAGACAGAGATGTCAGCATTAAAGGAAATGGTACTGGACACTGTTTCTGAAGTAAAAATCCTCAAGAAGCAGTTAATAAAGCTCAGGAGAACTTCTGGCACTGGTGAATTTGAACAGCCTGAGTCGGAACTGTCTCAATTAGAAAACGAGTGCAGAGAACTTATCTCAAACTCCACCTCTTTGTTCAATTCAGTTAATTTGTTAATGCGAAGACTTTTTATGTCTTTTGAATCCAAAGCAGCTGCAAAGCGAAAACAACCCTTGCTAACTGGTAATGTGCCATCAAAAAATGAAAACGAAAGACCACACAGGAGACTTGGATTCAAGGACCTAGGACAAACAAGTTCTTAAGCAAGAGGTAGAAAGTTATGCTGAGACCACGAATTTAGCTGGAGTGAGCTGGCTAGGCGGTTGAGTCTGTCCAACAGGTCTTGAGAAAACTGAAAAGAGAAAAGAAAGGAATGGGAGGAAAAGGGAAATTGACAAATTCAATGATGGATAGGCTACAGAACTATTATGGCATTGCCATAAGAGACAATGTTGGAAACATAAAGGCAATGAAAAAGGCTATTCATGCCAGTCTCATGCACTGTGCCTCGTCAAAGGTCAGAGACTTGCACCAGCACTGTCCAGATGGTGGGGACAGCTGGTGCAAATTCAAAAGAGACAAATTTCTCAAACCAGATATACCCACATATAAACCTGGACCAAGTCTGCCGCTTGAGATAATTGCGGAGGTCTAACCAATTTATGTTCGGCTTAGTTAAGATGAACTACTTAAGCGTTGCCTTGATGGCAAAACCCAAAATCAAAATGAGTCTCTGAATGAAATGATTTGGGAGCGCCTTCCAAAGGTAGTATTTGTTGGACAAGATACATTAGTGCTTGGTGCAAATGATGCAGTTTCGCATTTCAATATTGGTAGCAAGGCAGCTATAGATATGCTAGAAATGCAAGGTATTGAGTCTCGTAAGTACTGTGTTGAGGCAATGGCAAAAGCAGACCTCCTACGAATTTCAAAGGCAGAATACAAAGCAGATGACAATAACAAATTAAGAAGAAACATTTGCGTGCAGCCAAAAAAAAAGAAAGATGACACTGCCGAGGCTAATGAGGGGGTCACGTATGCTGCTGGGGAATTTTAAACAAACTGACTAAAGAACTTTTAATAACAGATGATAAATTCAACATCAAGGCAATTTCTTTGATCCATTTTTTAAAAAATCCCCCCCAAAATTATAAATATAAACTTTAAATGCATATTTCTCATTTCTCCAAAATCGCATATTTACGAATTTTGCAAATATCATAACTCAAGTTGTATTAAACCAAATCCTATCAAATTTTCAGAAGTGTTAGAAAAAAACATTATCTTGGGGATAAACCTAAGACCACTTTGTTATGTTGCATTAATTAGCATATTAATTAGAATCTGCATTAATTTCGTATCCTATTTTCACAAATTTTTTACATTTTTAACCAGAACTCAGTATTGTTGAAAAAATGTTTTTTAGATTTGCCCCCAAGAGGGTTCATTCAGGGACAGAATAAAGCAATTCCCACAGATCTACAAGGTTTGGTTAGCTTGCTAGAATGTTTACAAATGAGGCATCTATTTTCACTGTGGGGGGCCATTTTCTCCGTAACCATGGCAACATCACATGCAAACATTCTAATTTTGGTATCAGTTAAACAAATGCTTAAACATCTGAAAATATGGGCCAAAACAGTTAAATAAAGAAAAAAGTTCTGAAGGTAGTGGACCACCTTAAATTAACGGTTTATGAAAAATCCTAGCATACCGACCAATGTTTGGGCTTCACACCACCCAGTTCAACACAAATCTAGTGTTAAACGCACCCTAACCAACCACGCAAAAACTCTCATCTCAAACCAAGAAGATCTCAAACAGTAACTAAATAGGCTATCACTCGCACTAAAAAACTGTTGTTACCCAAGATGGGTAATTAAAAATGCCACAGCACCACAGTCAATCAACATCCAAAGAAGAAAAACCTCAGATGACAACAAAATTGTAGTTTTACCTTACTGTAAAGAAATTAATTAGTGAACAGCCGCAAAGGGTGTTTAGAAACATCGTTTTAAGCCTTTTTGCACTTTACGCCAACATCTATTTCATGAAAAAAGATCGCATTATGGATAAACAAAAATGTGGCACAGTTTATTGCATTCGTTGTAAGGACTGTGATGCTGAATATGTTGGAGAGTCTGGGCGTAAACTCAGTACAAGAATAAAAAAACACAAGAAATCCGTCGCAATACCAAATTCAAATTTATTCAGAACTTATGACTGACATTTTGTCTATTTAGAACCTTTTGACTGGTAGACTGAACCTAAAACTAGGATTTTAAACTTTTTTTTATTTCAACATACATTTAATTTATAGCATCACTGGGTTCAATAGACAAGGAAATGGCATTGCAACCGCATTTAAAACCTGGCGAAAAACTTTGTTCAAGTGGCAAAAAACATGCTTCAGAGGAGCTAAATGCTGAAAGAGAAGACAGCAACTTTGAGTTTGCAAATGATGTGACATTTGAACCACGAGACGTATCTGCAGAGATACTTAACAGCAGTTTTAGATCTCTGGCCTATTCACCATTGAAAACAACTATCAGCAGCAAAGATAAAATTGCATATGGCACAGCTATGAAAGCAAAGTTTGCCTACACTCAGGATATACCCATTGAAGACCTCAGTAGTGATGATGATATCAATGACCATCAAAAACGCAAAGATCTGGACAGATTTGTTTGTCTTTTAAAGAAAAAATCAAGGGGTCTACCAAACAAGAAAAGATAAAACTTTTTAACCTTGGCACCTGAAAGTTGGCACCAAAAAAGAATAGCCTCTGTGTTTGAAGTTTAAGGCATGCGGTCAAAAAAGTCCAAGAGCTGAAAGAACAAAAGGGGATTCTACCCAACCCTTCCCCAAAGGCAGGCAGACCCCTTGCAAAAGACATTGCGTACAAAGTGGTAGACTTTTAAGAAACTGATGACGTTTCACATATATGTACCCAGGAAAAAAGAAATATGTTTTTATCCTATATAAAGGAAATAATTTTAGCTTACAAAGAAAAGTACCCCCATGACATCATTGGATTTTACAAGCTTTGCCAAAAATGGTGCATCCCTGTTACCGCTCCCTACTGTGATTAACGATATTACCATAAATTCTGTTTTTGTTTCTAAGCACAGGCAATGTGCGTTTCACTTTCCATAGGCTAAAAGCTCCGACTTCGTCATTTTTCATAGAAATTGGGATTCTCATGCCTTTCACGAAGAAAAAAACCTGGCAAACCAAATGTAACAGAGTCCCATTTTTTAAGGAAACTCAACCAAAGCACAAATATGTAAAACTCCTTGTGAGTGCCATTCCTGAAAAACAACTTGATTATAAAAACCTTTTGAACAATATTGTGTGCAGCACAGAAAACAGATTGCATGTTACACTTTTGTGATGCATGATAAAGATGCACTTCACAGATATTTAAGTGACTTATTTGAGGCTCTTGATTTTGATGATGATGAAATCTCTTATAAGCAGCGGGGGGAAAACAGACCCAAGTAATCTGCTAACACTGTCACTGTGGATGAATTCATTGCAAAGACCACTGATGTATTTGACGACGTCAGTAGCACCATTTTACAGCTAAAGCCCAACATCTTACATTGCAGCTTTGAAAGAGAACATGAGTCAAGAAGAAGCAGTGATGCTACTTGACTTTTCTGAAAACTATAGAGCTCTTTATAATCCAAGATGCAGTACAAAGGCTACCATTGGAACAACAGCCAAGCCACACTACACCCATTTGTTGTTTATTTTTTCTCTGAAGGGGAATTACAGTTTTAAAACTTTTGTGTTGTTTCAGATTGCTTGAAGCATGATACCACCACTGTTCATGCTTTCATCTCATCAGTCATTCCTCAACTCAAAGAAACACTACCACATGTAAGAAGTTGATATACTTCAGTGATGATGATGCAAGTCAGTATATAAACTATAAAAACTTTACAATGTTGTGTTGTCACAAGAGGGATTATTGGCTTGATGCTGAATGGCATTTTGTTGCCTCTAGCCATGGCAAGAGCCCATGTGATGGCATTGGTGGAAACGTGAAGGATCTAGTTGCACGTGCCAGTTGCAGGCAGCAACAGACCATCACATATTGTCATCATTGGATATATTTAAATCTGAAAACATTCCTGGATTTACATTTTTGTATGTTACCTCCAGTGATGGCTTACATAATTCTACAATATAAATTATGATTTGGAATCTCGGTTTGCTAAGGTTAGCACACTTGCTGGCAGTCGCTAGATGATGATGATGAAGAGACTTTCGGCTGATGCCCACTACTGCACGGTAAAAGTATCAGTGACTTTGGCAACTCCATCATTATCCTTTGAGGATCTTCAGCAAGGGAAATACATTGCTTGTATTTACAACAAACATTGGTATTGTGGCTGTATTTTCGAAACTTCTGAGGAACACAATGTGTTGGTAAATTTCATGAGAAAATCAAAGTCAGAACTTCTCTCTTTTCCTCCAACAACACTTTGGTGTTTTTGCAGTAAAGAGAAATCTCATCGTCAGTGATGAGAGAAAAAAAGATCTCATATTTTACAATCTCAAAGTATATAACTGTCAGGCATGGTTTGCACATAGATGTTTTCCTTTTACAGCCTCTTGATATGTGAGCAATACTTAAGCTAACTTCAAGCCCAACTAAAGCAATGAAAGAAATCTTGCACTAAACAATATCAAAGACACAGATGGAACAGGGGTTAAAAGATGAAAAGAAAATTTTGCGGCTCTATGATAACAAACAAGACAGTAATTGAACAGTAAAAATACTGGTTTTGTTTATTATCTCAGCCATCCCTTTCTGTAGCCCTCCAACTAGAAGGTAGATGGGGGAATAGACTGACTGTAGTATCAAATAGAGCAACAAATGTTTAAGTGGAGAACTACAATACTAAAAGCTAAAATTTCAAATTTGAATTTAGTTTTAAATTTAAATTTAATAAAACAATTTAAATTTAAATCTCATAATATAACAAATACAAGTAGTCATTCAATCAAAAATTCAATCTGGCCTGGTTTAAACACTGAAGTTCACATGTGCCAAACCAAATACCTATTGACCCAAACCGGTATTAAATTCAACTTGGGTGGTTTTGGCATTAAAATTAATTTAATTTGTTGCATTTAATTCATCACCGGGAAAGCATTCATACTTGGGTCCAATTTTCGTTTCTTGCCTGATCCCGTTCGACGATGGCAAACGGTGGCAGTTTTTCCCGCTCTCCACGTTTATTTATCTCCAAAATGTTAAGTGCCAACCGAAGGGGAAGACTTCTTATGCAAGTGACCCCTCAATTATTTGGTAGCAAGGAGAAGCCAACTTCTTCAAATTTCGATGGTTCTGCAGCTCTAAAATCTCATCACACAGTATCTCTTGTGTCTCTCGAAATCAACTTTGATTTTGCTGTCGTTTAAAACAGAAATAGAGGCTGGTGGCAGAAGGTTTGGAGCATGTATTCTAATGTAAGGTATTCTCTTTCTCGAGGACTTTTTTAATTTTATTTTAAGTCGTATTTGGCACAGACTAGAGAAAGAAGTGGTGATGGAAGAACTGATCTTGCCAGTGGAATGGCAAGGCATCTGTCTTTCTAGATTAGCAAGAGGACTACCATTATACAATAAGTTGAAATGGTAGAAGCGGGTAGAGTAGCCACTGTGAAATGCATTGTGCATTTAGTCTCTGGAATTCTCGTTAATGAGTTATGGAGTTAAAGTGTGTCAATATTTATACCAGATACCCAAGAACAACAAGGAGAAGATCTTGGACATGGAGGAATTTTAGCAATTTCTGTGCTGTTGGGCAGTAATTGATGGTTTCCACATCCCTTTAAAATGTCTACCTGGTAGTTTAGAGCCATGCATAGAGTACCACAATTTTAAGAATTTTTATTCACTGTTGATGGACTCACTTTACTCAGGGCTTTCAGTAAATTTTGAAGGTGGCTATAGGAAAAAAGTTGGTGACTATTACTTTTGTCATGGTCCCGATCAAATGCGTTGTCTGGTGTGGTGAAAGTGAACGTGGAGATGATTGGTTGGCAAGCAACAAAAAACACTTGAAGACTGGAAAGAAGCTAAATAAAAATCAAATTTTTTATAGGATAATTCGTTGAATATTGAGAGGAAATATAATTATTTTATACATCGCGCAAAAGTGAAAGTTAGTTGTCCATGAGAAGCAGGCCGTTTTCCCCTCAATATATGGCAATAAATCGCCGGGAGCCGCATTCTAATGAAACCTCTGTTTACTGGTTTGTTTGGACTAGCTGTGGAAATCCTGGTATTTCCAACAATGCATACTTTTTAAGTCAACTAATATATGGAGGGCAATCCAGGATGATTTATTTTGATTTCAAAATATTAATACTGGAAAATCAGTGGGCAAGGTAAATGTTCCATCTTATATTTTGGGTGATTCTGCCTTCCCTCCCTATTGTTAACCTTTGAGTCTCAAATACGAATTTTTCGAATTTAGTGTCTCTCCCCTGGTCCCAAATACAAAAAATTTTGTAATTTTCACACTGCTTTGATTAAAAGCTAATTTCTCTCTGGTTTTCAAAGGAATGTGTTTTTAACACATTCTGTCACGTTCCTGACACTTTTAGCTTCATTGTTTACATACAAGGCGAAGCGATGCGCCATTTCCTTTGAGGAGAAATTTTGACTCAAAGTTTCTGGCTTTTTTTTGAAACGACATCCACTTCGTTCGCAATGTTCCACTCGTTGTTTCAGGTTTCGGTGGGAAACTTGTTCGTCATTACGGCTTCGCCTCGTAATTCACAGCAGAAATATGTAAACGCCTCATCTCAAAATTTTTGGGTATGTTTTCATACTTTTGTATCGGATTTCTCGTGGAAATAAATTGATTGAAATATGTTGTATTTTATTTCCATTCTTGTAAAAGCATGTACTGTTGAAATTTCCCAAAGTATATCCTAAGAAGATGGCTGCTTTTGCGCCGACTGAGATGGAAGTTTCCGAATTTGAAAACTTATTTGGCAGCGAGAGTGATGACGATGAAGAGTTCATGTGTTTTACTATAGACGAAAATGAAGAAATTCGGAAAGCTGCTGATGAAGGTGACATGGAAGATCTTTTAGAAGATGATGATTTAAACCTGTGCAGTATTATTGATATTACATGGGATTTTGATGATGTTAGCGAAGTCGACGTACCGGAGTTTCGCGAACCAGTTGGGCCAACAACTTCCGCGAGATGCAACGCCGCTCAACTATTTTCATTTTTTGTTTACGACCGCCATTGTTTTCGCTAAAGTTGGCAATCCACAGCAGAGAAATGAAAATCATATCTACCCAAGCTTTAGCACCACTTTTGAAGAAATTGCAGCTTTCCTTGGTGTTGTTATCTACATGGGCATAGTGAAGCTCCCGCGAATTGCAATGTACTTTTCCCGGGATGTCTACTTGCATCAAACGGCTGTCGCTTCGGTGTTTACTAAACATCGGTTCTTCAAACTACTGAAGTTCTTTCACGTTGCCGATCCACAAGGTCCCCCAGATGACGATGGCCCAGAAAACAAACTCTATCGAGTTCAACCAGTTATAGACACGCTAGCAGAAACATTTTTATCGAACTATAAACCGCACCGCGAACAATCAATTGACGAGGCTATGGTTAAATTCAAAGGTCACACAAAATTTCTCCAGTACATGCCATTAAAACCTTGCGAGAGATATCAAAATTTGGTCTCACTGCGATGCCTCAAATGGTTATTTATGCCAGTTTGAAGTATATATGGGTAAAGATAAGGGAAACAACACCGATACTCGAGCTGATGGACAAGATCCCAGCTGTCCATTCAAAGGACTGAGTTCCCGTGTTGTATACAACCTCACACGCATTCTTTTGGGGAAAAACTATTTTGTTTTCATGGATAATTTTTTTAGAGTTATTTTTAAAGCTTTTTGATGAAAATATTTTCTGTTGTGGTACTGTTCGAGAAAACCGAAAGGGTTTCCCACCAGCTTTGAAGGGCTTGAGACTTATTGACCAAGGTGATTGATCATGAGCACAGTCGAGGGGTATAATCATGGACAGAGAGCAATGTCAAATAAAACACCTGAATTTTGCAGAGACAAGCGTTCTGATCGGGATGAAAGTTTCCACAACGAAAGACTAAAGTGTTATAAACTGTTGGAAATATAAAAATAAGCAAATATACCTAAAAGCGAATTTTTAGTAAATTTTTGTTTTGCCAAAAAAAAAGAGAAAGAGAAAAAAGCAAAAAGAAGACAGTTTTATAAAGAAAACCAAGAGCAGAAGCAAAAGTACGCATTTAACAGCTACGTAAAGAATATAAACAAAAAACGCCAGGAGTAAAAACGCGTACCAAAGCGTTGAAACAAGAAAAGCGTAAAAGTTGTTATGCAAAAAGAAACCAACAGTCAGAAATCGAAAGGCAAGTAGAGAAGAAAAGAGCACAAACAAATGAAAGGGTGAAGAGATTTCAGAGTATGAGTTCAATTTGTACATTGCTAAAAAAAATACTACTTCCACTATCAGGTGGAAAGTGTGGTAAATAATGACCACACGTCTGCTTTAGCAAGAAGTAGGCAACATGGAGAAAGGGAGGAATCTTTATTGCTGCCACACGATTGGGAATGGGTAAGGAAAATTTTGCTATTATGGAGTTACACAATAATTTTTCATGGATACCTTTTTAGCTTGAAATCCAAGGCATTCTAATCATGACATGACGTGAAAACACTGGAAATGCTGTCACGAACGTGACATGCAATTTGAAATCTGCTGAGCCTGATGTCAGTGAGGATAAAGATAACAGTTTTAAAGCAAGCACTTGCAAAACCCCTGCCTTCACCTCAAGAATGTCAAAGAAACGAGCAAAAGACAAAATAACACAAGTCCTACATAAAAGTCCAAGAAAAAAGGCAGAACTGATTAAATCCCTCGCTACATCCAGCCCAAGAACACGACGACTTCTCAAAAGAAAAGGTTTGCTGAAGTCAACAGAAGAACAGCAGAATACCTTAGCCATGCGTTGTTTGACTGAGGAATTTGCTGAAGGGTTGAATCGAGTTAAAAGAGCAAAAACTATTGACGAACGAGCAGCATACGGGGCATCTCGTTCTCTTGCTTTTGGCAAATCAGTTAAGTCCCACCGCCAGCAAGGACGTGTTGCCAGACTTGTTGGTGTAAAGCGCAAAAGAATTAGTGAAGGCATCAAGCAATGGGAGAGAATCTGCAAGGAGACAAAGGGGGCTGGCTTGTTACAAAGCGGAAGCCAAGACGTGACAGAATTACCGAAGAAGACAGACGAAAAGTTTATGACTTTTGGACTAAAGTTGTAAGTCGTCCTACAGACTCGAAGAAGGATGTAGTGAGAAAGCATCTTGCTAAGGGTTAATCTGCTGTCCACGTAAAGCATATGCTAGAGAAAACACAAAGTGAATGTTTTGCAGACTTCTGTCCAGCTCACCCGGAAGTTTGTGTAAAACAGCGGAAATTTGAGGAGCTAAAACCATTTTTTGTAAAAAGTGCTTGGGAAAGGGACAGGTAGTCATGTTTGTGTGGAAAGCATGTCGAAGCAAAGCTAGTTTTTGACCGGTGCATGAGATATAGAAGGAACCTTCAACAACAAGGACAAACAGCTGTTCCCTCCTTCACTTTAGTAACTGAAGCTGCCAATTCTACTCTCTGCCATAAGAGTGAAGATGCTAGTTTTCATAATGTTGCCTGTCTACAACGTCAGTGCAGTGACTGTGGTATTAGCAAGTTTCAGCTTGCACCAAGTGAAAAATCTGACAGCGTGGTAACATGGAAAAGGTATGACTATGCTGAAGTCGCTGACAAAAGGGTACTGGCAAAGCGCAGGAAAAAATTGTGCTGGTAACCAAGGAGACCCCGTTGAGAGCACTGTTTAAGTATTTTACTAAGCTCCTCAATGACAACACGTACCACACATTTATGGCAAAATGACAGAAGGAACAGTTTGACAGCCTTCTTGATCACCTCCCCCAGAATCACATTGTTTGTGTGCACGACTTCTCTGAAAACTACACTTGCCACTCTCAGTTAGAAATTCAGTCCCAATACTTTGATCTTAATAAAGTCAGCATCCACGTATCTATCCTCTACCGTCATTCAGATCTCATTGCAGATGGGCAGCAAAGTACTGTTGATGAACCCTTTGCTCGTAAAAGAACATACAGTATTATTGTGCTTTCGGATGACAATGCACAAAATTACAATGTTGTACACGAGGCTCAAAACCTCATATTCACTTATTTCACTGACATTCTGCATGTGCGGGTTGACAAAGTTTATGAGTTCATTGATGGCTGCGCTGGGCAATACAAGTCTCGTCACACATATAGAGATCTTTCTTGTTCCCTTGCAGACTTTGGCTTCCAGGTTGACCAACACTTTCTTGAGACATCGCACACCAAAGGTGAGCAGGATGCTGCAGGTGCAAATATCAAACAGCGTGCTACCTTAGCAGTTATCAGGGAAGAAACCACCATTGGATCAGCCAAAGAACTCTGCGACTATTTAACACAACATTTGCAGCTCCAACATCACAGTCTGGTCAAGTCTCACTTAAGAAACGGGTTATCTTTCAAATACCAGTTGAAGGTGACGGTGCAGTCCTAAGGAACAGACCTGGCCGTTCCTTTAAATAGTTTCAAGGAGTAAGAAAGATACACTTTGTTAGAACCACATCTTCACAGTGCAAGATCTACACAAGAGAGCGCAGCTGCACATGTATTGCTTGCCTTGAAGAAGACTTTCAAAACTGTGAGAATGCTGAGTTTGTGGACAGTTGGACAGAACTGACACTTGCTCGAGAAGGAGATGTGGCAGTGACAAGGCAAGGGAAGGAGATGGCTAGTGGGGAGCGACTAAATGCAATGACTGATCTTGTTGAGTGCAAAAGCATTGTAGCTATAACTGCTGAGGAGGGTGCAGTTTTTGACTATTACCTCCTCAACTCAAGGTGATCAGTAATGGTGCTGAGACCTTTCAAGCCAATGCTGTCGATGACTATGATATGGCCTATCCAAAGGAGTCACTTATTCTGAGAGGGCAAATTTTTCCCAGGACAACATCATCGACAGAACATATAAACTTGACAATAAACTAGCAGTAGTATATGCAAACACTGTAAGAGCTATATGTGGGGAACTGAAGGTGATAAACAGGCGACGGACACAAATCTATAAACTGTCAGCAGAACAACACGAAGAGATTATGTCTGCACTTTAAATGGCATAAAATTTGTTTGACATTTTACTTTAAATACTTCTATTAAATCTGTGCTTGCAAATAATTACTAGGCTTTATAAACCTAGTATGTAAGTATTTAAAACCTACTGCTAAATAAGATAATTTTGCTTTTGGTAAACTCAAAAAAAAAGGTTACTGTAAAAATTGTGTACGCAAGAATGAAAACTTCAGAAAAGCAAAACGCCGTGACAAAATTAAAAGAGCTGGAGAAACATTTTACGGTTGCACAATATGCAGTGTTCACCTTCACATAGAGAACTGTTCTCAAGAGTGGCATAAAAATCCCTAAATTGAAGGTGTTATTTTGTATAACAGTTTGAAACCTCTCTCTGTGTTGATTTACTTCTTTTGTGGCTGTATTTTGCAGAAATGAAGTTCAACGTTGCAAAAAAATATAGTTTGCTAAAATGAAATAGGATTGGAAGTTGTTGCAATGGCGAGAATTTTGAATTGTAGAAGATTTGCATCGTTTAATTTCCGTACACACAGTTTTAATTAATGAAATATATATATCAAATAAATCTCTTTAGTTACTGGTGAAAAACTTTTGTTTTTATTGTTTGAAGGTTTAGTGGATTGTTTCTTAGATATTCTAAAATAAAGATGTACCTATCTGCTTTGTTTTTGTGGTAGCCAAATTAATTTGGGACATCGGGGTCACGAGAGGTCATTAAATTTGAAATTCAAAATTCAAATTAATTCAAGCTCAAATTGTGACTTAAGGGGCATATGGGCAACTAAAAAGACGGTGGCAAGTACTTTTGTGAAAATGTGAAAGCAGCAAAGTCCATGTCTGTACAAATACACTTACATGTGTTGAATTGCAAATCTGTATAATTTCAGGGAGACTCCATTTCCTGAAACATTGACTTCTTCAGCACTTCACAGGACCAACATCAGAGAAGTAGCTACAAAATTAGAAAGTTATTACATTTGAGAGTGTAAACCAGTGCATGACAAGGCAAGTGATGTGACAAAGGTGCAAAATGCTCTCTGTCACAAACTATGGCTCGATAAGAAAGCTGTAAAAGTATCGCAGATGTTGTACTTTCACTGGTGTGACAATACAAATCTCGTTCTTTTCAATTTAATATATAAACTAATAATGGATAAGTATAATGTAAGTATAAGTATAATGTAATGCTAATTGGGGATAGGTTAAAATCTTTGGATTTAAGATTAAATATTGATGGAGTAGACATCAGTTCTACTAAGGAATTGAAATTTTTGGAAGTGAGGGCGAAGTGATGGCACGGTTCCACAAGCTCTGCATTAATTTGTACTTTTTTAACATATTATTTTTTATTTCATCAATATCTTCACTTCATCATGATAGTAATGGAGTTTTTGATACTTTGCAAGACTTTGACGAAGAAATGGCCATTTTTTCGACAAAAACAGTTGAGCTGAACGTGTCTGTGGTTGTCGCACGTGGTCGCCATTTTGAATCTCTTTTGCCTTCGGCTAGGCGAAGAAGAATTTACCTGGCCAGGGTTAAATATTATTCTAATTCGTGTGCTACATTCAATTTGGAATACTTATTGAATTGTGGAGATATTCAACCTAACCCTGGTCCTTGTCGTAACAGCACTGGACGACCTTGCTCTGATAACCACTGGACCTCGAAGAATATTCTTCGTTGTATGTCACTTAATGCAAGGTCAATCTGCAATAAGCTGAATGAGTTCCATGACTTAGTGAATTGCAGTTACTGAAACTGGGCTTCATCAAAGAATATTGGATACAGAAATTCTCGACTCAAACTATATTATTCTTCGTCGGGATAGACCTCAGTTACAACGCGGCGGGGGTGTCATGATTTGTGTTAAATCTGATATTATTTCATTTCGTCGTCGTGATCTTGAAAATGAAAATGTTGAGGCCGTTGTGTGTGAATTAACTGGAATTAATAAC